>BTPG01000005.1:15145996-15170996 GCA_036245525.1 Semisulcospira habei
TCAAATCAGCAATCAGCTGTTAACATCAAAAACCGGCTAGCCTAGCTTTCCGCTTTTGGAATTGCATAATTTACACTAGAAGTGTATTTTATGAGATTAATTATAGCTTCTAAAATTAATATATTAGATTTTGAAATGAATCAAGATGAATTACTACTTCTAAGCGATATCTGCACTGTAGAAAACAAAGACTTAGACTCGAAAAAAATAACATCTTTTTTTCTATAGTTGTTTCTGGAAAATCAAAATCATATCTGGGAAAAAACAGAAGATATAGAATCCCTCACTGCTGACGATGTAATTAAACTACACGCTAAATATGAAAATCACATTGGTTTATTAATAACTCATGACTTTAGTCGATCTCTTGTGCTTTCTTTATACAAAAGCAGTTAGCCACTTCTTGCCTGTAGACACTGACAGTCTATCACACGATCTCGAAAGCAACCCTATTGTTTCAAGTTCAATCCGTAAATTAGCATGCCTTATGTTTTACAAGTTTGGCAATTGCCTTGCCCCTGTGGTAACCTTGCTTGTTCCTGGAAGTCATATTGATTTTTCTAAATAAATTTTAAAGAAGAAGAAGATGGAGGAGAACCAGACGTCCCCTCTACCGAGCCCTGTCTTGACACAGGTTCAAACGGTAACTAAAACTAAAAGCCCTGGCAGAGTTGAGGCTGGAGAAATATTAGCTGAGTTTAACAGACAAAAAAAATTACAGCTTCAGGCATTAACAGAAAAGGCTTATGTAACTGAAACACCGTTAAAACCACCGTCAGGACCAACAGGACCAACAGGACCACCGTCAAAATCCCCGGCACCGGCGTCATTACCCCCTCAACAACAAAGTGAGAGACTAACAACTGAGTCTAAACCTGAAATAACAAAATATATAATTGGCAGATTAATTTTGTTGTAGAATTTGGTTACGTAGGTTACAAGCTATGGAAATAATACAAACCACAAATTCGAACACTGTCCAAAAAATCAGACACCCCAAAAGCCAAAGAAACAGCCCCCACATTTCCAGCAACACCCAAAGCCTTTGATCCATTTTTCATGCAGTGAATAAAAGTATTATTTTAATTTTTGTGGCCTAAGAAAAGATAAGCAACATAAAACATAATGAACCTTGTCTATCACTCTACCGTTGTAAGTGGACTAGCGGTCATTACACTATGCTAGGGTGGAGTCTTCTCAAAATGCATTCTGCACACCTAGGCAAACTAGATTTTGAGGATAGTGCTAAGCTAGTTGCGGTTATCACAGCGTCAATTGCCACAAAAGATTTTCTCGTTAAACAAAGAATTATTCAAGAAAATGTATCTATGTAAATAAAAATATGGCAACATTGGCTGTTATCGTTGGTGGTGCTGTTGTTAATGCACTTGCTTTTAGTGGATCAAATTACCTCTTTTCAAAAGTTATTAAAGAGGAGTCTGCAGACAAGATGAGGTGACACAATGAAGCATCAGAGAAATTAGCACATGCGGAGCAAGATTACAAGAAACAAAGAATTGCAAAACTTGATTTTATCAATGAAAAACTCAGGATGGAAGGTCACACACAGCATACATTTTCAACTGTTGATTACGCTATCAAAGAATGCTACCTTGTTACTGGTGAAGACATATCCATCCCACAACCGAAACATAGCAACTACTACCAACCCAGTCAGCAACAAAGAAATGGAGAAATAATATTTGTTCTAGTAGGTATGACATTTGTTTATTTCACATGAGTTTTTCTTGCTAGAAAAAAAAATGACAAACACCGGCACTGAAGCTAAACTATCAAAAATATATTACTTCCCGATTGGTTACTGGAAAGGAAAAACTGCGATAGAGAAATTGTATGCCACTGTAGGCGGTGATGTTACACTCAATCAAGTAAAACAGTGGCTCCAAAAACAGGCTATTTGGCAGGTTTATTTACCTGCACCAAGAAAAATAATAAGACCTCACTTTGAGAACACCACCCCTAATGACACACCCCAAATGGATTTCCTGTTTCTTCTGCATGATACAATAAGACAAAAACGATACAAATATGCATTGACTGTTGTCGACATTGCGTCACAATTCAAGGACGCTCAACCAATAACTGACAAGAACGTTAGTACTGTAGCCGCAGTGTTATCATTGAAATATAGTCGGGGTCCTCTGAAATACCCTAAGCTTGTGAAAGTCAATGATGGAAGTGAATTCAAAGGTGCCGTTAATCAATTATTTGCAAAGCATGGCATACTGGTTAGACGAGGCATACCAGGCGTGCACAGATCACAGGCAATTGTTGAGAACTTTAACAAACGGTTATCAGAGAGACTTTTCAGTTATCAATATTATAAGGAACTCATGCATGACACACTTAACACTGAGTGGGTTAAGAGATTACCATCTGTGATAAAATCAATGAATAACGAGTGTAACATAAAACCTGCTGATGATTAAATTAAAAACAATACCACTAAAAACAACACAAACACCGCCAGCACCGCTGCCGCCTGACACAAGTTTGTTTACGAAACAGGTAAGCTATCTGTATCAACCCGGCAAGACAGAGAATGACGTAAGACGTAGGGCAACTGATACAATATGGTCTACGTCTGTTCACAATATATAAAAAAATAGTCCCCGGTAACCCATCAAATTATTATTTATATGAACCTGCCCTACAGAGGGCATTTGTCAGAGAAGAAACACAGATTATTCCACCAGACACTGTTACTCATGTTTAACCATTTGGGCCATTACACCAATCAGTTCATCAATCAGTTCATCGGCTATTTCTTCTGATAACTTAAGCCGGTAATGCCCAGGCACATAATCCTTTTCTTTAGTGTGAAACACGCGTTTTGTGTCCCCTACTACAAGTGATTTCTTGTGTGTTTGGATCATTTCAAGATTATGTTTATTCGACCTCAGTGTTTTGTTTAGATAATCAGGCATTAGTTTTCCGTCTAAAACTTGCTTGCAGTGTTCATGACGAATATCTTTATTTTTATATATATATATATATATTTTTTTTAAATATATATACCTTTTGCTTTGGACTGACTGCCTTTCAGTTGCAGTGAAGAATACATTTTTTATCTCAGTCCAACCTACTCAAGTATAGGCACTCCATTCAGTTTGTCTTTAAACTTCCCAGGCACTTTTTGTTTTGTGTGCTATAGAGTGGGTGATCCTTAGGATAATCAGATGTGGCATACTGTTATGTTTGTGGTTGTGTTGTTCTGTGAAAGCATGCATGCATTAATAGTAGGAAATGATCCAATGTTTATTTGAGCTATTTTAAATATGAATCACGTACCTTTTCAGTAGGATTCATTCTCGTTCATACCGAGAGTGGAATTGACTGTGTTGTGGTACGCGGGGATTAGACTTGAAGATTATAGAAAAACCACACGGAAAGTTGCGGTCGATTTTTGTGATGCGTAGATTCGTTGAGAATAGACCAGAATGTTCGAGTGAAGTCGCGCTCTGTCGAGTGACCTCACATGTGATGTCAAAATGTCAGCAACATTTTGCAACATAGTGTAAAAGATGCTTAAAATAACAGTGGAACCTGGTAGTTTATTCTAGAAAATTGTTTTTCCTCAATATTTATGAATTTCGGTTATGTGTTATGTTTTGATTGGTTGTGTTGTATGAATTTGCTAGATTATTCTGGAAAGCACAATACTATAACAGAACATGCTAGGAAGCGTGTGTGTACATTGTCATTTGTAGAATTGCAGTGTATCGTAGGCACATTGACATTGAGAGAGATACGCAAGGTATCATGGTACAGTGTCAGTGACGGAGTGATGCAGTGTATGAGAGTAAAAGTGTATCAAAACTGTTGATGCATTGTAGAGGAGACAATGTAACAGTGTGGGTGCATTTGTGAATGCATTGTGTGGAGATCGAATTGCTGCAATAAAATATTGTTGGAACTGTTCCTCCAGTGTGGTCTACATCCTTAAGCCATGTATGACGGGTTGTAGCTGAGTGACGTTTCTATAAAAAAAAAAAAAAACCTTACGTGCGTGCATCTGGTGTGTTTATCATACTACGACTGCCACGTAACATTTTGGCACCTCCGATGGGACTTCTTCAGTTAGCTCAGTGGAAAGGTTAGCCGGAGGCAACATTCAGCAGTAAAACGCAGGGATGGCGACATCGGATATGGAGACATTCCTGAAAATTGGAAAGGAATGTCGACTCGAAGGAGCTGAACTCCTCGAGTTTGTAAAAAAGAGAGAGAAGGCGAGATTGGAGAGAGAGAGACAGAGAGAGAGAGAGAGATTGGAGAGAAAAATGGAGAGGGAAGAAAAGAGACAAGAGAGAGAAGAAAAGGAGAGATTGGAGAGAGAAAAAGAAAAGAGACTCGAAAAAGAAAATAGACTGGAAAGAGAAGAAAGAGCTAAAGAGCTTGAAATCAGGAAACTCAAAATTCAACGAGAAGAGGCAGAGAAACAGTGAAAAGAGGCAGAGAAACATCGAGAAGAGGAGCGAGAAGAGGCAGAGTGGCAGCGACAACACGAAGTTCATCTAAACAGATGGAGATAGGCGCACAGAGCCAGAGGGCAACTGAAGCAACAGCCTTAGCCAGCAGAGAGCAAACAGCCCGTGCGCCAAAACTACTGCCTTTTGTAGAAAATTCAGATAAGATGGACGCTTACCTAGAGCGATTCGAGCGCTTCACAAGCAGCAACAAGTGGAGACAAGAGACTTTGGCCATCAAGCTGACTTGAATTTTACACCCGCTTGCCAAGAGTAGAAGCCGAAGATTATACGCATTTGAGAGCCACCCTGGTGAGACACTACGACTTTGCTGAAGAGGGTTACAGGCGACGATTTTGGAACTGCAAGCCTGAAGAAGGAGAAACACCCGGCCTGTTCATTGAAAGAATCAGAAGCTACCTGGAGAAATGGATAGAGCTAGCTGGTTTAAACAAGGAGTACCAGGACCTGTGTGACCTCATCATCAAAGAACAAGTCCTCAACGCATGTTCTAAGGGTCTGGCCGCCCACCTCAGGGAGCAAAATGACCAGTCATTGAAGGCCCTGGCAGACTTCGCTCAAAGATACCTGGACGCCCACAACATGAAGTTCGGGCCCGGTAAACCGCAGCGCGGGTCTACACCAGCAGAGGAAACCCACAACTTCAGAGACATCCCAAAACACATGCCGATGGAGAGCCTGACGTATTTTCTTTGTGGAAAGAAAGGTCACAAGGCGATACGATGTCCTTGCAAGGATGTTCCCCGAGGCAATAACACCAGAAGACCCAACCAAGATCGTGGGACAGCAGGCAGAAATAGTACCACTTCTCAACATAGAGCCGCCACTGTAACACCGGAGCTAATTGAGTCTTTCAGAAAGAATGGACGCATTCCAGTTGGCGATGGGGCTATATTCTTACCAGTCTCAAACAGTACTGACCAATGATGGGACGTCATCTAGTAACTTTGAGTCTGGAGAAAGGCGGGCAACACCGGAGCTAATTGAGTCTTTCAGAAAGAATGGACGCATCCCAGTTGGCGATGGGGCTATATTCTTACCAGTCTCAAACATCGCGCTGCCTGAGAATGAAGTACTCAAAATGCCGGTGGTATCAGGATTCGCCAGCAACACACCAGTGAGAGTGCTGAGAGACACTGGTTGTGACTGCATCATCGTGAGAGAGGACATAGTAGCTGAAGATCAGAAGCTACAGGAGTGGACAACCCTCATCTTGGCCGACGGAACTGGGAGAGTCATCCCCCTTGCATAGGTCAGTGTCGACACCCCATATTTGACAGGAGAGGTGAAGGTGCTATGCGTGAAGACCCCAGTATACGATCTTATCATCGGAAACGTTAATGGTGCCAGAAACGCAGTGGATACAGATTCGGAGTGGAGACCTGAAACTTGTGCAATTACTACGAGAGGTCAAGAAGAGAAGAGCCACCATACCTTCCCTGTAAAAGTGGTTGACAACATAGAAACAGCCATGGTGAATAGTGACACTTTGGACAGGCACTCCTCACAGATAATAACTCCATCTTGAACCGCTGGTCGGAATACTTTCAGGACCTCTTCAGTGCTGAGCGTACTGTTCAAGAAGCAGTCATCCTCCAAATCTCACACTCCCAGGAAAGGTTGAATTGGATGAACTGCCCACTGCTGAAGAGACCCTCGCAGCTATCCACCAGCTCAAGAGTGGCAAAGCAGCAGGCATTGACGGAATCCCACCAGAGATCTGGAAACATGGAGGCCCAGCACTGCACAACAAGCTCCATGACCTCTTTCTCTGCTGCTGCGAGGAAGGAACATTACCAAAGGATCTCCGCGATGCAGTCATCATCACCCTGTACAAGAACAAAGGAGAGAAGTCCGCCTGCTCCAACTATCGTGGAATTACCCTGCTGTCCATTGCTGGGAAAAGTCTTGCTCAAACTCCTTCACTGGCTCCCCATCCCCCAACGCATCCAATACAAAGTTCTGTCTCTCTGCTACAAATCCCTGAACAACTGCGCTCCTGCCTATCTCTCCAACTTACTTCACCCCTACACACCTTCCCGCTCCCTCCGCTCTGCCTCCGACCCTCTCCGCCTCCACATCCCTCGCACCAAACTTAACACTTTCGGTCCCCGCTCCTTCTCCGTCTACGGTCCATCCATCTGGAACACTCTCCCACTCTCTCTCCGTCAGAAACACTCTCTCTCCTCCTTCCAGTCCGCCCTCAAAACTCACCTCTTTCAACAGTTTTAGCACTATATCACCGCACTCCCCACCCCAAGCTGACCGTCGTAATGTATTTCACTGTTTGTGGTACGTGAGTCATTGTCTAAAGCGTGCGCATGCGTGCGCGAGTTGTGAGTGTGCGCTTAGAGTTATAATTATTATAAGATAAGCGCATTATAAATACCGTAATTATTATTATTATTATAAGGCTGCTCCTGAATCGGCTGGTACCTGCCATCGCAGAAGACCACCTCCGAGAGGGCCAGTGTGGCTTTAGAACCAACAGGAGCACCACCGACATGGTCTTTGTGATGAGACAGCTTCAGGAGAAGTGCCGCGAGCAAAACAAAGGGTTGTATGTAACGTTTGTCGACCTAACAAAAGCGTTTGACACTGTGAGCAGGCAAGGCATGTGGCAGATCCAGGAGCGACTTGGCTGTCCCCCAAAGTTCCTCAGCATGATCGTCCAACTGCACGAGGACCAGCAAGGCCAGGTCAGACTCAACAATGACCTCTCACAACCATTCCCCATTCTCAACGGTGTGAAGCAGGGCTGTGTGCTGGCACCGACCCTCTTCACCATCTTTTTTAGCATGATGTTGAAGCAGGCCACAGTGGACCTCGACGATGACGATGCAGTGTACATCAGGTATCGTCTCGATGGCAGTCTGTTCAACCTCAGACGATTGCAGGCCCACACCAAAACCCTAGACCAACTGATTCGTGAGCTGCTCTTTGCTGACGACGCTGCCCTCGTTGCACACACAGAGAGAGCCCTGCAGCGTATCACATCCTGCTTCGTAGACGAACTGCCTGCCGAGGTTGAACAGACTGCCATCGAGACGATACCTGATGTACACTGCATCGTCATCGTCGAGGTCCACTGTGGCCTGCTTCAACATCATGCTAAAAAAGATGGTGACAGCATATCACATCCTGCTTCGCAGACGCTGCCCAGCTCTTTGGACTCGAGGTCAGTCTGAAAAAGACAGAGGTCCTCCATCAGCCGGCACCCAAGGTAGAGCATCGCCCTCCTCACATCACCATCGGCGATTCTAAACTGAAGTCAGTGCACCAGTTTACCTACCTTGGCTGCATCATCACATCAGACGCCAAGCTGGACAAGGAGCTGGACAGCAGGCTGGCAAACGTGAACAGTGCTTTCGGGCGTCTATATAAGCGGGTGTGGCACAATCAACAGCTGAAAACAGGCACCAAGATCAGCGTGTACAGAGCTGTGGTCCTCACAACCCTGCTGTATGGTTTCGAGTCCTGGGCCCTCTACCGCAGCCAACTACGACTCCTCGAACGCTTCCACCATCGCTGCCTGCGTACAATCCTTGGCATTCACTGGAGTGACTATGTCACCAACGTCGAGGTCCTTGAACAGGCAGAAACTGTGAGCATCGAGGCTTTGCTGCTGCGTACACAGCTCCGGTGGGCGGGGCACGTCTCCAGGATGGAGGATCATCGCCTACCCAAGATCACCCTGTTCGGCGAGCTCGCTAATGGACACTGAGACAGAGAGGCACCAAAGAAGACATACAAAGACTGTCTCAAGAAGTCACTTAGTGCCTGCCAAATCGACCACCGTCAGTGGTCTTCACTCGCTGCGGACCGTGACACCTGGCGCTCCACCATTTACAAGGCAGCTGTCTCCTTTGAGGACTCACGCAGAGCTAGCCTTAAAGACAAGCGGCTCAGGAGAAAAAAACAGAGATGCCGCAACTCATAACCCTGGCCAGACCTCCCTCTGTAGCCACTGCGGTCGAACCTGCCTGTCCCGGATTGGCCTCCGCAGTCACGAGCATGCCTGCAGACGTCGTGGGCAACCCCCATATACTTTTCCTATAGTATCTTCGTTCACAAAGTCAAGCCAAGATAAGGAGGAAGGGAAGCGCAAGGCGCTGGAGCGACTGCAGAACCAGGCGTACGCGACCGTGGCCAGCGAGCGAGATAGGCTGGAAGAGGAACACCGAGCAGCGGTCCACCATCTGCAGCAAAAACAGGCGCAGCAGTTGGGCAGTCGGCGGCATGATGCCGAACGCGACCACAATGATCAGATGAGGTCGCCGAGAAGCCAGGTGAACGAGGGCCACGAGCAAGACAGGGCTCCTCGGAGACAGGAGATGTCGGAGCTGTTGGAGGAGGAGAAGGAGAGAGAGAAACAGGAGCTGGAGTCAGCATGTGAACACCAGATAGCCGTCGACGATCTCAACAGAGGGCTGGATAAAGTTCGACAGGAACGGAAGCAAGACCTGAAGGTCAGTCATCAGAACCAGCTTGAGAGATTGCAGCAGGAACAAGACACAGAAAAACGCCAACTGCCGCAGGACAAGCGGGATAAGGGACCTTGCGTATTTGACACAGTGGTTGGCAACGACAACTACGGAGTTAAAGTCAACAACAAAACGAATACTGACCATGTGAATCTATTAAAGGAGTGCATCGATATAAGTCGTCAGTATAAACCACAACAAGCTGTATCAATGTGTCTGACTGATGACACCGAGAGAAAAATTGTTCGATTTTGGTGACCTCCGCCACCAGTAGGGTATGGAGGACGTTCAGTCTGGCCTAAACTTAGCCCAGGCAGAGCAAGAGGAGCTTAGAGTCCAAACTATTGAGTTCGGGCATCGATTTGAGCCTGACAGGGACTGCAGACACCGCCCAACGTGAGATTGGTCCGACATCAAACGAGCCGGTTCGTGACGAGCCATGTCGTCTGCTTAGCGACACGAGAGAGGGACTGAGGAAGAATGCTGGGGAGACGCCGGACTTGGGAGTCGTCAGGGATTCCAGATTGCCAGTGGTCATCGCGAAGAAATCAGAGTGATCTAATTTGGTGTGTATGGACTATCATGCATTCCATAAGCCAACAGTGTTCGACCCAGGACCAGTAACCCTTGAACTGTGTGAACTGTATCACATGATTTGGCGATGTTTCAGAAATGAACTTTGACATTAATTTTCAGTTTAATCAATTGTTCACAGAACTTTGGAGTGGATTACCTGAGCAGAGCAGTGTAAAGGAACATTTCTTTGTTCGGGACATTTTATAGGAACTGTGAGTAAATTTTTTTTAGTGTAGTTTATTTGATTTTGATGTGAAATTGTTGGTTCTGTGTAAGTTAACACAGCCACAACCGAATTTTTTTTAGATTTGAGAAGACATTTTGTGAAATTTCGTTCTAAAAAGGGGTGGGGGGGGGGGGGGGGTAATGTTACATTTGTGATTGTGTTGTTTTGTGAAAGCATGCATGCATTAATCATAGGAAATGATCCGATGTTTATTTGAGCTATTTTGAATACATACCTTTTAATCGGATTCATTCTCGTTCTTACCGGGAGCGGAATTGAATGTGTTGTGGTAAGCATAGATTAGGCTCGAAGATTCTAGAAAAACCACACGGAAAGTCCCAGTTGATTTTTGTGATGCATAGATTCGTTGAGAATACAACAGAACGTTTGAGTGAAGTGGTGCTCTGTCCAGTGACCTCACATGTGACGTCAAAGTGTCGGCAGCATTTTGCAACATAGTGTAAAAGACGCTTAAAATAACAATGGCACCTGGTAGTTTATTCTAGAAAAATATTTTTCTTCAAAATTTATGAGTTTCGGTTATGTGTTCTGTTTTAATTGGTTGTGTTGTATGAATTTGCTAGATTATTCTGGAAAGCATAATACTATAAAGACCATGCTAGGAAGCGTGTGTACATTGTCAGTTGTAGAATTGCATTGTATCGTAGGTACATTAACATTGAGAGAAATACGCAAGGTATCGTAGTACAGTGTCAGTGACGGAGTGATGCAGTGTATAGTGTGTACATTGTGAGAGACACAGTGTATGAGAGTCGCAGTGTGTGAAAACCGTTGATGCATTGTAGAGGAGACAGTGTAACAGTGTTGGTGCATTTGTGAATGCATTGTGTGGAGATCGCATCGGTGCAATAAAATATTGTTGGAACTGTTACTCCCGTGTGGTCTACATCCTTACACCATGCGTGACCAGTTACAGCTGAAGGAAGTTTCTTTAAAAAAACCTCTCGTGCATGCGTCTGGTGTGTTTATCATACTATGACTATGACTACCACGTAACACATACATATGCAACTCTGTTTTCATATCTTCATAAGAGTCTTCAGTAGGCACATCTATGATCATAGAGTTAGCGTTAGTGTATAACAGCCGGCAGTCAGGATACTTCAGTTTAAAGTAATCAAAGTAGAATTCAAGCATCAATAATTTTGATAACTCAAGTATTTCCATACCAATGAATACTGGCTTGTCCAGTTTAGCAATCATTTTTCTTTTTTGAGTGTCACTGCATACAATGATGGATGGAACTTTTTATACCTTGTGTATTGTGTCTTGCCTGTAAGTTTAACTGCACCTGATTCAGTTGTGACTAGTCTCACATCTTTGCAATGATGAGGATTTTCCATCATCTTGCCGAAACATAAGCTTGTTCATAAGCTTAAAAAAGTCTTTGTCAAATGCAGTGTTGCCATCGCTTGCACAGAGAGTTGTGTTTTTCATTATGTAATCTTTCATGAAAGCACACTGATCAAATTAAATGCCCCTATGAACTTTTTTTAGTCTTAACCCATGTCTGATGTACAACTGTAGTAAGCGATAGTGACAAACGTAACTAAATTTGTCATTTAAATTTGGCACAAGTTTAGCGTCTTCTTTTTTCCCTGTTAAAGACATTTTCTCCAGGTCGACTTCAAAGATCCAATCCTTTTCGTAATTCCGATCATGAGTCATAATACAGTTTGTTAAGTATGTTATATATATATATATATAAATATATATATATATATATATATATATATATATATATATATATATATATATATATATATATATATATATATATATATATCACTCTGACAAATCATGCAGAAGAAACTTTTTCAAGGGCAACAATTCAGTCATCGCGAACCCATACAAATTAATGGCATCAAGGTACGTAATGTATGACTTTGACCTTCAGGGGTCAAAGTCATCAAGATATTTGTTGTTAGCTTTTGCATAATTGTTTGCGGCTATACTTATGCTTTCCCACAATCCACATTCCACCATGTCAACCATCATGCGATCAGACAAAATGTCTATCTGTATCTTACTGGAGTTTAAAAATGCATCCCATGTCATGCCAGGACTAGTTATGCAGACCTGTCTACCCTATGATTTTTCAGCGTAATTTTACGATTTTTTCCCGGGAAGTATGCCAGTACGCGGAACATGACAAAAAGTACAAAATTCGGGAAATATGTTGTTTGGTTTTTTTTGCGGGAGGGGGGGGGGGGGGGCACATTTTTATTTAAAGATGAGTTGCTTTTTCCGGTTTACAGTAAATAGTATTACGTCAGCCATTTTGAAAAAAAATGCTGCCACCGATGAAATCGAAGAAACGGTGTCATGCAAGAGAGCTGCTTGATCACCCTGACAAATACCACTTAAGATCAGACAGAATCAATGAGTTCTATGATTCTGTCAGGAGGTATTTTAAAGCTGTTCAACTCTTCTGAAGATGCTTTCACTGAATGATCCACATCTAAAACATGCCGCCATTCTTGTGGATCCTTACAAGCAGTTGACATCTTCTCAGGATGATCTCAGGTTTTTCCTCAAAAGATTCCTAGCTCTTCTGCCTGCTGGTACAACAACAGAAATGATAGAGGAACAGTTTGCTAGTTATCAGGTGACTAACATCACTGACTGCAAAGCTGACACTGACAGAGTTGATGAAACCTGGGTTGCCATCACAAGGCATCTGCAATTGACATCCAGAGCTGAAGTCATTGTGTGAGGTTATGTTTGGAGTATGCACCATACCTCACAGCAGTGCAGCACTTGAGCGTATTTTCAGCTGTGTCTGGAAGACATCTACAGATCAGAAAACATCTCTTAACCAGGACACTGTGGAGTCATTACTGGTGTTGAAATCAACGCCAGACAAACCTCAAAGCAAAAATTAACTTCTCCTGCTAAAAAGCACCTACACCAAATGTCAGCAAAAATATAAACAGTGAGAATGAAGCATTGAGTGTAATTCATATCTTGGAATGCAGGATCCTTATTGCTGAATGTCCCATGAAAAGGTCTTTCCAGAGCCCATCAAGGACGTCAGTAGCCTCTAGAATTGAATTTATTGTGTACACAACCTTAGATAACAAAAGTATATCATTTTTTTGTCCTCTGAGTACTAAAGTTTGCTTTGTAGAGTACTACTAGATCAGTTTTGAGGTAGACAGGTCTGGTTATGTAGTTAGCCGCGTCAAGACTGTAGTGCAACAAACCTTTTCACTGTAACTTTCAAATATGTCTGCTAGCAAGCAAACGTCAGCTTTCAAGTACTGGTCGTGGTAGTCGCCAATTGTTTGACATCCTAATTTACCCCACACATCAAGAGCATGCTGGTATTCAGAGTCAGAAATTTCTTTACCATTTAGTGTAGAATAAAATGCCTCTTTTGGAGGCAGAGACCTTTCCTCAAACCCTACCCAGTGATCAATGTACTCATAAGGGTAGACTCCTTTCTTGATTAACTCCGGCTCAAAATATTTACTTGTTATTGAAAACTCAGTCAGTCCTTCTGCCAGACTAGCAAGCCCTAAAGACAAATGTTGCATGGAATCATAAAAGACTAATTTGTTGTCCAGCCTAAATGTCAAGTACTTATCAGTTGTCTGAGCAATACAACTAATGTTCTTGTAAGACTCATCTACAAAACGCATGATAATGTGTGAATCATACCCTTTGAGATTGTGGAAAAAGATTGATAGTTTGTATGTCTTTGGATCTATTTTTAATAGCAAGTTACAAATGTTATGTGCAACACTTCTGTAATGCCCCTGTTATGTGATTATGGTCATGAACTTTATCACCCTCCAGGAGTTGTTCACAAATCCAACACATCTTCCCTGTATCAAAATTTAGTTTGTCTTTCTCTGTCATCATCAAAGGCATTTGACAGTTTTCCAGATACTGTACTACCTGACTATGCAGTTGTCTCATTTCTGATAAAAACTCAGCTGCTGCATTTTTACCTCTGTAGATAACAGGTTCTGTATGCTCACCGTCTGACCTAACAATAATGTATCCGAAAGAACACACCACTTGGTCACTCAATTTCACAGTCTTTGATAATGATTATGGAACAGGACCTTCATATGGTACAACCAGTGATTCAAAATTAGCATACACTACAAACGGCAACATTTACTGATTACCATAGTTTTTCTTAAATATACGACCTAACGTGTTGAACATGATTATGTGCTATTTTAATGGAAGAAAACCTTTATAAACATCTCTTACAAAATTCCTGTTTTCCGTTGCGTTTTGATAAATGATCATGATTTAGACGCGACACACTCCTGATAATTGTGTAGTGAAAGTTATCTCCAGCACCGGAACTTATTAGCAGAAGGTCAACATGTGTATCTTCTGACTGTCCATTGGTTGGGGCAAGTGGGGATACTCTAATTGGTTGTAACTTGTTAGGAGACTCTGTGTCCCATACATACACATTTACAGATATCCCAGGATTTAGTTTTTCAAACAAGTCTATGCCCTCTACCTTAACAGGAAAATCTATACCATTGAAGTTGAGTTCCTTTACAAATTTGGTGTAGTTAGATACACGTTCAGGTTTTTTTTTTTATAACATGCAGTTTGGCAAGCACACACCCAGGGATAGAAGATTTAACGATATAACGATTTAACGATTTAACAAATTAAATTTTTGGTTTAAGAAAATTTAACGCGTTAATGTTTTTAAAAAGTTAAAGAAAATTCAATGAATTAAAAAATAAAAGTAACGATTATCAATTTTTTTCGTTAAAAATTTCGTTACTTCAGTTCGTTTTTCCGCCACGAACAAACAGGTGCCTATGCGCAAAGCCGGTTTGACCCAGTTGCAGCCTGTTTGAGGCGGTTTGAAGGATCTATGCCACTGGGTGAAAAACTGAATGGATCCCTTTGCTTGAGAAAATCATGAGCGTAGATTATACCAGGAAGAGGCATAGATCCTCAAGAGCCCCCTGCAGTTGCGGGGGCTCATGAGAATCTATGCCTCTTTCAGTTGGGTGGTTTTCGTTTCAGGAGTGAGAAGGCAGATGGCACTCGTACAGCATAGATTGCACAGTTGACAAACTTAACAGAGTCCCTTTGCTTGAGAAAATCACGAGCGTAGATTATCCCAGCAAGAGGCATACATCCTCACAAGCCCGCGCAGTTGCGGGGGCTCATGAGGATCTATGCCTCTTTTAGTTTGGTGGTTTTCGTTTCAGGAGTAAAAAGTCAGATGGTACAGCAAGGATTGAACAGGTGAAAAACTTAAGAGATCCACTTTGCTTGAGCGAAACATGAGCGCAGATTTTCCCAGCAAGAGGCATAGATCCTCATGAGCCCCCGCAGTTGCGGGGGCTCATGAGGATCTATGCCTCTTGCAGTTGGGTGTTTTCATTTCAGGAGTGGTACAGCAACGATTGGACAGCACAGGTGAAAACCTGAACGGGTGCATGCATACATTTTTAATTGTAGTAGGCATAGATATCATTAACCCACCAACCCCCCGCCCCCCCCCCCCCCAACCAAGACTGCTGGGGTTCTTGAGGATCTATGGCTCTTGCAGATGAGTGAATTTGTCAGCAACGCGAAATAAGATCAAACAAGCCTGAATTGTTCCATTTTTAGCCCCATGACTTTTTCTTGCGCTGTGCAGTTTTCCGAGTTTTTTTTTTCTTTCTTCCCACTTCTCATAACTACTGCATGTATCTGGCCAGATAGTGTTTTAGAGAGTGGGTAGAGGAGGAAATATGGTGGCGTGTCACTTTTAAACTGCATGCCACTTTTTTGTGTCTGAGCTGAGCAATAAATGATCATTCATGTATTTAAGGCAAATTTATTTCATTAAAAAGAAAAATTAAAGAAAATGTATTTCTTTAATTTTCAAAAAAAGTAAAGAAAATTTATTTCTTTAACCTTTTACCAGAATTAAAGAAAAGTTATTTCAATAAAGAAAAAAAGTAATGACTATCAACCCTGCACACACCACATGAAACAACAGTGATCATTGTTCTGAATATTGATGACAGCCTTTTTGTTTGCAACCTCTGTTGGTAGTGGCAACCATGATTTGCCTAAAATAGGATGATACCTTGACTGCCTCAGTTGTAGTTCATGTACAATACCCTTCATGCCAACCAGACCCCTTCATTTTTGTTCTGTTGATTGCTTTGAGGAAGTCGGGCAACATTTTGTTTCTAAACACTTTCACCAGTTCCTTTTTTGCATTAACTGTGTGTTGTCTAGTTGAGATATATGATACAATCACTTCACCATCTACTTTGTTAAATTCTATTGTAGCAACAACCTGAATCTTTACACTACCAGCAAGAAAATTATCATGTATTACAGAATAAGAGTTTTCTATTGATTCATAGACATTGTAAGTGTTTGATATAGGCACGTTTGTTGTGTGAAATACATTTTGCAAACTTTGTGATCTCAAATTCTCCGTCATTTTTATTTGAACGACAAAATAATAAATTAAAAAAAAAACACTGCTTGCGCTGTTTGCATAATACCACTTTATTCATAGTTATCTGAATATTTGTTTACACACTGTCTTGCCCAAGCCCTGGCATTTATCATCAACTTTAAAGTATGTGTCTTCAGATCAACAGTCATGTACTCTACAGATGGTATCTCCTCAATATTTTTATAGTCGTATGATATGTCACGTATATAACCTCTGGTTGCTTGAAAGGTGTTATTATCTGGTCAAAGTACTGGATATGTTTGAAGCAGTTTGTAACATCAATCGCCTGTACTTGCATGTCCGCCATTTTTATTTGACAGACAAAATAATAAATAAATTATTACCGCTCATGCTGCATGTGTACTACCATGACTGTAACACTTATAATACACAGATTCAGTTCGCGCAGTTGGTCATGTATGTGATCACACACTGTCTCAAACTATCGCAAGCGGTTATCATCTACTTAAAAAAAATTTAAAATGTGTCTTATTTTCAACAGTCAAGTACTCTACAAATGGAAGCTCATCAATATATTCCAAAGATACATTCTACGTCATATATATTACGACTGGTGTTGATATAGGAGTTATGCCAGGATTCTCAACATATGCTTTTGTCCGATCAAAGTGATAAATATTTGTGAGGCAGTCAGTAACATCAATCGCTTGCTTCCCTTTGCACTTGTCCGTGCATCATTTTTATGACCAAAACAAAAGTATAAATTAATTCAGTAATCCGTACCCATTTGGCTGATCTGTCTTTAAGATAAGCTTTAAATGCTTAGTTGATTTCAGTTTGTTTTTCACATCGTCTCGTTCATGTTTGTTTGGTATTACATTCTTTTCCCTGAGACAGTCTTCAAAGCTGTCACTGTCCTTACAGTAAAACAAACAGATAAACTTAGTTGCTCTCGAAAATCTTTTAGCACAGCATTATATTTTTGAGTGAGAATCCAGACACTGGTGTTTGCATGCCTGCCACTAAAGGCAAGTCCTGCTAAACTATTTCTCTTCTTAACAATGTCCTTCTCTGCAGAGCAGTCATCAACTATAAACAAAGTTGATTGCCCTTGAAATTGCTTGTAAAAATACTGTAGGTAGTCATTCAGTTATTTTCTCAGGGTTGACTAAGTAAATGTTATGATCGGTCCAAATAAATAAATGGTTGTGATAAGCTTTGTTGTGTTTGATCACAGGACAAAATATCACAATTTTTTCGAAATAGTGGTTATATCTTGTTTGTAAGAGATCAAGAACAAATTCAGTTTTCCCACAGTCTGTGGCACCACAAAACAAACCACATTGTGGATCGAGTGTCAGCAAGTTAATTTTAATACTAAATATAATTTTAATACATGTTACCACTTAGTCTGCTTTCTTGGATTTTCAGTGTATGTCATAAATCAGATACAGGTATATATTTATTGCTCCGGCACTTTCACTCTTTTTTGTATCTGGATTCTAATCCCGTCACTGCTGTTTTCAACAGTATGACCTGATCCACATAGGTAGTCGTCATCTGTACTAGGTAAGTCTAGCCAAAGTGTGTATTTGTGCATAAGGTATTGGTCGATTCTTACGTCATACAGATGTAGATCTTTGCTAACCATGTTTGCGGGTTTTTCTCTAAGTCTTCCTCCTGCAAAATATCTTATGATCTCATCATAGTGTTAATAGGTAGTGTAGCATACCTGATGCATACACTTGGTTAGGATGCCCTTCAAGTGTGTAATCTTTGAATTGTAATTTTTGTCTGACTTCCTTTTGAATGGGCTTCTCAGTTCAACAAACAACATAAGTATGCCTCCAGTTACCCAGTAGGTGTGTTCAAGTTGATGTTTCATATTGGATCACCTTTGTCTTTGTGCATTAAACTGTGTCTTATCACACAATCATAATAAATCGGAAGTCTTGACTGATACTGGTTTTGTATGAGTCTAGCTAGTTCAGTATGTGTGACAATTTCATAGTCCAAGGAGATGTTTGACACCCTGTATGTTACTTCTGTGTCCGATGACATGACACCTTTAGAGTAGTCATTGAAGGTTAGTTAAAAAATCAGATGGTCATTCAGTGCTCCTTGGTAATAAGGCAAATGTGCTGTTAGGATTTCAAATTCAAGTGGAATGTAAAGCTATTTCCATATGTTTCTGCTAATATAACATCCTTTGCAGCTGTTGTTGATTTATCACCTGCATTGATTCTGAGTTTGGCAACGTTATCAGACTATCTATCTATCTATCTATCTATCTATCTATCTATCTATCTATCTATCTATCTATCTATCTATCTATCTATCTCCCGTAGTCTTGCCGACCGTTGGGGCACCACTGATGACTTAACAACCAGCTCCCTCCATTCCTCTCTGTTTTCTGCCATTCTCAGCATATTGCCCAGCTTCAGTCCTGTCCACTCTGGGATATTGTCCTCCCATCTTTTCTTCTGTCTTCCTCTCCTTCGTCCTCCTTTCACAGTGCCTTACAGGATTGTTTTGGCAAGCCCTGCTGAACGTGTGACATGCCCATACCACTTCAGTTTGCGTCTTCTCACAATGGCTAATAAGTCTTCATAGGGCCCGATGGCTTGCCTGATTCTGCTTCCCACTTCCTCGTTTGTGATGTGATCTCTGTATGAGATGCCAAGCAGCCTTCGAAAACATATCATTTCAGTGGCTTGTATCCTCCTTTCAAGGTCTGCTGTGAGGGTCCATGACTCGCAGGCATACAAGAACACTGAGACGACTAAGGAACGCATCAGTCTGATCTTGGAGCAGTGTGATGTTTCTGTCCTTCCAGACTGTATGCCTTGGTAAACACGGTCTTCTCATTTTTCCCTAGTGAGCCACATAACTTTGTAACAGTAGAATTCATCAGCATCATCCAGACTAAACACGTCTTGACCTTCAAGTTTAACTTTAATAATCCTAATAATTGCTCTTCCTAGGTTGTCAACTAGTCTTCTGTTTGCATCTGTGTCTGATGAAAGTTTGATATCAAATGCAAGGCATGCAGTACCAGGAACAATAACATCACTGGGACCTAGGTTTGGAAACTTGACAGTAAGAGTTTGGTTTTGATCTATGGTGCTAGGATTGTTTGTGATAACAATTGATTGTCTAATGCCCTTAACACCTAGAGGTTCACGTAATTTTATGTACGGGTCTAACTTTGATCCGTAGGACGATGTCATTTTATTTATGCAAAATAAAAATAAAAATTATTAAATAAAATACATCAATGGCAGCGGGAGGATTTGACCATACTTTTGAAATGGATGACATGCATGATTTTGATAACAATACAACGGATATGGTTGGAATGAGGAATACTTCTAGTTTACATCGTGAACTTTTAGAAAGCAAAGTGAACTGGTTTTATGATCATGCTGGTGACTGCCCAGACAACATAGATCCTAATCAGTTTGAACTTGAAACAAGGGTCACTTATTAGTAAATACAGACAGAGAAAAGGCACGTCTAACTCATAAAAACAACCCTGCTAAGTTTAGAACTTTCAGTACAATTAAAGGTGAAGTCGGTGGTAACGCCAGCTTGGCAAAGTACCTTGGTATTGGGGGCGTAAGTGGTACCCCGGTACCACCTCAACTTGTTAGTGCTCTTCATGATGTGCAAACAAGGTTGCCAACGGGACAAGAAATTGAAATGGCAGAAGTAAAAAGCCTGCCAGAAATAGCAAACAAGGTAATACAAGAAACCTCATTTACAGGACACATAAATGAGGCTATAAAAACAATAGATGACTCTCCTTTGTCCATGCGGGAGATAATGGGGTTGGATAAAACACTGCAAACAATCAGATGCGAACTGGTAAATGATGTAGCCAAATTAGGTGAGCTTGATAATCACATAGAAATGGGGAGAAAAAACTAGGTAAAGCAGACAAAAAAAATGATGTGTTGAAATAAAAGAAAGAATACAACAACGATTACAGGATTTGCAGATAGAATGGTCCGCACAGCTAGAAGTAGTTGAAATTGGGAAAAATAAACTGAAAACACAGGTCAACAGGATAAGAGAAACTATTCAGAAAATACCTCATGAAGACACATCATTGGCTAAAAGATTGAAAACACTTTTCAGAGAGCAGGGTATCACTATTGCAAGTTTAATTACTGCTCTTGGGTTTATTATTAGTACTGTATTGTTGGCTGTAACTGGAGTACCTGGGGGTTCAACTCCGTCTCCAGCTCCAGGCCCTCCAGGTCCGCCGACTCCGTCAGACCCAAAAGATTTAAAGTCGTGGGTAAAAAAACAATTGTCACATATTTCAGAATTGCTTAAGAAATTGGCTGTGAAAGCAATGGATGCTTTGCCTGGTATAATAGGGAGTGTTGTCAGTTGGTTGATCAGTACAGCAGGGAAAGTAGTAGGGTTTATGGTGGAGCATGTGTGGGTTTTTCTGGTGACAGTAGGAGGATTAATGGCAGGATATTTAATGAAACAGGTAAAGAAGTAATATTCCTAATCCAGTAAGGCCTGTTACCAGCCCAGTTCTCTCTGACTCATGTGTGTTTGGCTGTGCTGCTGGTGTGACTGGTGTTACTGGCTGTACGCGTGTCAGTGCGGGCACTGTTATTGACTGTATGAGCGATGGGATGGCTGGTTTTAGTGTCTGTACATGTGTGGTTGTTGGGCCCAAGTTTACTCATTTATCGAGTCCTAATTTTGTATCATGCCCTGCAACAATTATGTCATTATAATAATTTTTTATTGTCCCCATTTGAAGTTGAAGGTCAGATGGCAACATGTATAACCCAATGCCAACCACAAAGTCAACTTTTGATCTGGCAATCTTGATAGCGATGTATGGTTGATGGAAGATCTACTACGGAATTTATAGAGTCTTCCAGGTTTGCAAGAAATTGTTTTGTGCTTCAAATTTACCACTTTCGTTTAGGATGTTAGATTTTGTTTGAGCTTGTGCTCCTAGTGCTGATACATTCATTAATGCATTCGACGCCTGCTTGAGTAAACCTGTCACTTCTGTCTAAGATAAATGTGGTCCAGGCATTAGACTGTTTCTGTTCTATTGAGCCTAACCAGACTTCAGTTTTCTGTGTGAATGAAGTGTAACTGGGGTAGTAATCTTGGGGGTATTGCCTGTGACTCATAGCATAATAAAGTGTTCCCATGCCATGGTGATCATCAAGCTTTTGTGTAAAGTGCCCGATTTATCTGTGTTCCTAAACACGCACTTACATTTTCATATTTTTGGGGTGTCCGAGTCAAGGCTTAAAAGTTTAATAAGGGATAACTCCATTTCTGTTCCAAACTTCTCAGTACTCCGCAGAGATGCCTCAAGCCCTCAACACACTGGACTAGCAGTGTATATATATATATATATATATATATATATATATATATATATATATATATATATATATATATATATATATATATATATATATATATATATATATATATATATCTTGGCTTGACTTCGCGAACGAAGATTTTATAGGAGTTGCCCACGACGTCTGCAGGCTTGTTGGTGGCTGCGGAGGCCAATCCGAGACAGGCAGGTTCGACCGCAGTGGCTGCAGGGGAAGGTATGGCCAGGGTTCTGAGCTGCGGTATCTCTGTTTTTTCTCCTGAGCCGCTTGTCCTTAAGGCTAGCTCTGTGAGAGTCCTCAAAGGAGACAGCTGCCTTGTAAATGGTGGAGCGCCAGGTGTCACGGTCCGCAGCAAGCGAAGACCACTGGTGGTGGTCGATTTGGCAGGCACTAAGTGACTTCTTGAGACAGTCTTTGTATCTCTTCTTTGGTGCCCCTCTGTCACGGTGTCCAGTAGCAAGCTCGCCGAACAGGGTGATATTTGGTAGGCGATGATCCTCCATCCTGGAGACATGCCCCGCCCAGCGGAGCTGTGTCCGCAGCAGCAAAGCCTCGATGCTCACAGTTTCAGCCTGTTCAAGGACCTCGACGTTGGTGACATAGTCACTCCAGTGAATGCCCAGGATGGTACGCAGGCAGCGCTGGTGGAAGCGTTCGAGGAGTCGTAGTTGGCTGCGGTAGAGGGCCCAGGACTCTGAACCATACAGCAGGGTGGTGAGGACGACAGCTCTGTACACGCTGATCTTGGTGCCTGTTTTCAGCTGTTGATTGTGCCACACCCGCTTGAAAAGTCGCCCGAAAGCGCTGTTCGCTTTTGCCAGCCTGCTGTCAAGCTCCTTGTCCAGCTTGGCGTTCGACGTGATAATGCAGCCAAGGTAAGTAAACTGGTGCACTGACTTTAGTTCAGACTCGCCAATGGTGATGTGAGGAGGGCGATACACTGTCTTGGGTGCCGGCTGATGGAGGACCTCTGTCTTTTTCAGACTGACCTCGAGTCCAAAGAGCTGGGCAGCATCTGCGAAGCAAGACGTGATGCGCTGCAGGGCTCTCTCTGTGTGTGCAACGAGGGCAGCATCATCAGCAAAAAGCAGCTCACGAATCAGTTGGTCTAGGGTTTTCGTGTGGGCCTGCAGTCGTCTGAGGTTGAACAGGCTGCCATCGAGACGATACCTGATGTACACTGCATCGTCATCATCGAGGTCCACTGTGGCCTGCTTCAACATCATGCTAAAAAAGATGGTGAAGAGGGTCGGTGCCAGCACGCAGCCCTGCTTTACGCCGTTGAGAATAGGGAATGGTTCTGAGAGGTCATTGTTGAGTCTGACCTGGCCTTGCTCGTCCTCGTGTAGCTGGACAATCATGTTGAGGAACTTTGGGGGACAGCCAAGTCGCTCCAGGATCTGCCACATGCCTTGCCTGCTCACAGTGTCGAACGCTTTTGTTAGGTCGACAAATGTTACGTACAGCCCTTTGTTCTGCTCGCGGCACTTCTCCTGTAGCTGTCTCAGCACAAAGACCATATCGGTGGTGCTCCTGTTTGCTCTGAAGCCACACTGACCCTCTGGGAGTTGGTCTTCAGCGATGGCAGGTACCAGCCGATTCAGGAGCAGCCTTGCAAGAATTTTCCCAGCAATGGACAGCAGGGTAATTCCCCGATAGTTGGAACAGTCAGACTTCTCGCCTTTGTTCTTGTACAAGGTGATAACGACTGCATCACGGAGATCTTTTGGTAGTGTTCCTTCCTCCCAGCAGCAGAGAAAGAAGTCATGGAGCTTGTTGTGCAGTGCTGTGCCTCCATGTTTCCAGATCTCTGGCGGTATTCCATCAATGCCTGCTGCTTTGCCACTCTTGAGCTGGTGGATGGCTGTGAGGGTCTCTTCAGCGGTGGGCGGTTCGTCCAATTCAACCTTTACTGGGAGGTGTGGGATTTGTAGGACGACTGCTTCTTGAACAGTGCGCTTAGCGCTGAAGAGGCTCTGAAAGTATTCCGACCAGCGGTTCAAGATGGAGGCATTATCTGTGAGGAGTGCCTGGCCATTCACGCTTCGCAGGGGACTTTGTACCAGGTGCCTGGGGCCATACACTGCTTTCAGTGCTTCGCAGAAGCCCCTGTAGTCACCATTGTCAGCGCAAAGCTGGGTCCTCTGTGCAAGTCTGGTCCACCACTCATTCTGGAGATCTCTGAGCTTGCGCTGGAGACTGCTGCAGACGAGGCGGAAGGCAGACTTCTTCACAGGGCAGGAAGGCTGGGCTAGGTGGGCCTGATGGGCGGCTCTTTTTTTTTGCTAGGTGTTCCTGGATCTCTACATCGTTTTCGTCAAACCAGTCTTTGTTCTTCTTTCTGGCGAAACCCAAGACTTCTGCAGAGGATTTTGCAATAGCAGTTTTCAGTTGTTCCCAAAGTGTTTCAGGGGAGGAGTCTACTGGGTCCGCTGTGTCTTTGAGCCTGCGCTGTAAATCTGTCTGAAAGGCAGCTTTCACATCGTCACGCTGAAGGCTGGCAACATCAAGCTTTTTCTTGGGGGGCCTCCATTTCTTGGGTTTTGGCTTGAAGTGGAGCCTGAGTTTGCAGCGGACAAGGCGGTGGTCAGTGTGGCACTCTGCGCTGGGCATCACTCTGGTGAGGAGGACGTCACTGCGGTCCCTCTGACGCACTAGGACATAGTCGATAAGGTGCCAGTGTTTGGAGCGAGGATGCATCCAGGTGGTCTTTCGACTGTCCTTTTGCTGAAAAGTAGTGTTGGTGATGACCAGTTGCTGCTCCGCACAGAACTCCAACAGTAGGCGGCCATTGTCATTGCAGTTCCCGACGCCATGCTTGCCGAGGACTCCTTTCCAGGCTTCAGAGTCCTGGCCCACTCTGGCGTTGAAGTCGCCAAGGATTGTGACTTTGTCGTCTGCAGGGGTACTCTGTAGGAGGCTGCGCAGGTTAGTGTAAAACTTGTCCTTTTCAGCAGGCTCTGCCAGGAGGGTTGGGGAGTACACACTGAGAAGGGTTACGTGTAGGGTGATATGTGTATATATATATATATATATATATATATATATATATATATATATATATATATATATATATATATATATATATATATATATATATACACACATAATAAAATACTTTGTAACGTCAAACGGCGACAAGACTTAGAGTCAGCTCAAGTGGAAAGCTTGTGGGTAGAAGTGAAAACATCTAAATCACCCCCCCCCCTCCCCCCCCCTCCCCCCGTCCTCATTGGCTTTATTTATAGAAATCCCGCAGCCAGCTGGGACTGGTATGATGACTTCGTAACAATGATGGATAGCATAAATTAAAAAAAAAGCTGGCGTTGTTCTTTTGGGCGATTTTAATATCGATCTTTCTAAATCTAAAGGGTCCC
>BTPG01000005.1:15175996-15373496 GCA_036245525.1 Semisulcospira habei
CGTGTTCACGTCGCTCAGTATTGAATTGAATTTGTATTGTGAAGAAGAGCCAGTTATAGGTGATTTTGGCAGAGACTTCTGTGAGAGAAATATCTACAGGACTGTACAGTTTCAAAAACGTGGACTTAATAGCACGTGAGTAATTCGTATTCACAATTTGGTTGTCTTAGAATAGTGAAACGAAGATGGATTTCTTTGTTGACTTCTCTGCGGTGTACGCATGTTCGGCGTGACTTGCTGGTGCCACCTGTGTTGACTTGAATCTATCGTGTGCCGGCCATCTACCATCGCCCGGCCACTTGAGGATGTGTGTTGTTCATGGACATTGGCTCTCGTCACGCACTAGCGACTCTGAGCAGCCACTTAGTGGGATCAGCAAGCTGCCATGGCGTACTCGGTCAGATCTCATGATGCAGCTCATCCCTGCCTGCAGTGTGACGGTGATGGCCGCGAGGCTGAAATCAGCTGTGTAATATGTAAATCCGTAAATCGAAACAGCAGCCAGCAAACATGGACACACCCCCTATCTGTGACACCCTGTCTAGTGGCCGAAGGCAGCGTTGAGATTAGTAATACGTTGGTAATACGTCGTGCAGTTCGATAGACGAGCGGATAACGGTGTAACAACCCAAGGCCTCTTCTCTAATGACGCAACTCCAGAGACTGTGCACACCTCGACGCAACGTTCCCCGCTTTGCTGTTTTCGCTGTACTGAGCCAGTGATAGATACCCCTTTTTTGGCACACGTGCGAAGCAAAAGTGAGTCTATGTTCTGTTCAATGGTCGTTTGTAAGCCGTCGGCCGTCGTCCGTGTTAAATGTTAATGTTGTCATTTTCTCGGACACTATTCAAGCCACAGTCTTCAAACTTGACGCACGGATACTTTGTGGCACGCTCTTTCTAAACTCACCTATTTGAGTCACCGCCATTAAAGGTCAAGGTCACAGGGGATCAGGAAATAGATAACAAATTGCCGTATTTTGACAAAATTGAGTTTTTCTCAAATACTATTCACAACTTCAAACCCAAGCTTGGTACAAGGATACCTGGTGGTAAGACCGTTCTATGCACACTAATTTGTTTGCCCTATCAGAAAGGTCAAGGGTCACAAGAGCACAGGAAATAGGCTAAATAATTCCATGTTTTAACAAAAGATGTTTTATCTCAAATACTATTCATAACTTAAACCCATACTTGGTACAGAGATACCTGATATTAAGACTTCCCTATGCATATTAATTTGTATGACCCCTCGGAAAGGTCAAGGGTCACAAGAGATCAGGAAATAGGCGACAAATACCCATTTTCTGACAATTTTTCCTCTCTCAAATACTGTTTACTTCCATCCCATACCTGGTACACAGATACCTGATGGTAAGACCTTCCTATGCATGCTAACTTGAATGATCTCTTGGAAAGGTCAGCTGTCACAAGAGATCATCTCTGCCACGCGTTTTATTGATCGGAACCTTTGCAATGGTACGTAACGTAGGATAAACAAATTATTCTCTTGTATCTTGATATTATTACCATACATATATTTCGTTGTTGTAGTAATTGTTTTGTTTTTCAGCGAATTGGAGAGAATGCAGACCTGAAGACAAAGAAAACACTGCAAGATGTGGACATTTTCTTGAAACACGCAACACATCAGATGGTTAAAGGTCTAATGGGGTAAGCCATACTGTATGAGATATACACGAGTGTTGTTTTCATAAGACTGACCTATGATCTTATCTTTAGGTCGTCTCAGCAGAATTAATTTTTACTAATGAAGTTGAAAGGATACAAAGCTGGCTGGCGAACTCATCCAATGTCTTTTTCCAAGGTAGCTATATGCATTATTATTACTATTATTACATGTATTATTATTATTATTATATTTTATTTTTGAAGTCTTACTCTTTTTGTCAGTTTCTTACTATATAGATAAAAGAAAATCACATTGAAGAACAAATAGTTTCGGTTGCTTTTAATTTTATTTAGACGAACACTTCAAGATACTGTCAGACAGAATTCAGCAGAAGAAACGAGGAGGATCAACCAAAACCTCCCCCATCTCAATAATAAAACTTTTCTTACAGCTGAATGTATGACACAACGACGGCAAACAACACCAGATATTCAACTCAGATTTTATTTAATGAAGCTTGCTACTCTGAAGGTTTGCCTGTCTATCCAGTATTTTTTTATGACACAGACGCGTATCCGTCAAAAGAGAAAATTTAGACTGACGAATAACATGAATATCTTGACCAAGAAACGAGTTCTAACGTCCCAGACCACTTATACTTTCCAATCCACTCTTCCCCATCTTCTCAGCCGAACAGTAACTTAGTCAAACAACGACTGCGTCTTTTTCTTCTGTTGCAATCACAGCAGATTCATGTCTGTACGACTGAAGCTAGCATACATAAGGTGTAAAGGTGTATCCTTCATTGAACACTGATCTGAAACGATAGGTGCAAAATGTTTGCCCTTTCTTGCTTTTGCTGACGTAAGCAAACCCCAGAAAATGGTTACGCGGTTGAAAAAATAAATACACCGAATCCAGAATCTTCAAAGTCACCCCCCCCCCTCCCCCCCTCATACCCCCCTCATCCCCCCCCTCCACCACCACCCCTCCCGCGTCCCCCAATGGACAGCGCCTCTCTGAGCGACATGAGCCTCTGTCCCTATCCCCCCTCCCCTTCTCGAAACGAATAGCATCTCTCAGAAGCACGTGAGCCCCTGTCTCCACCCCCACCCCACCGTTAAGAGTATTTCAGAAAAGCAATTTTTGTTAAAATGTGTATTTGTTTAATCTATTTTCTCTAATCCCCCGCGAATTTGACCTTGAGAGAGGTCACTTAATTTGGTATGTGTAGAAAGGTCTTAGCACACCATTATATCTTTGGCCCAAGTTTGAAGAGTGTGGATTGAATAGTCTCCGAGAAAATGTCAACATTGATTTTTGCGACGGACGAAACGCGGACGGACGACCACTGGCCCAATACATAGATTCACGTTCCGCACGTGAACCTAACACTTAAAAGTATCAACTCCGTTTTTGCCTTTGACCATTTCTCACACTAGAGGTTACTAAATACTAATAATTTATTTGACGAAAATCGGTAGAGTGGTTCCAGAGATATCGTACAGACAATAATTAAAGCACTGACAACACATAATTATGGCTGCCAGTGCCTTTACACTCCGTATGTCAGATAATTTTTCCTTGCGCAGCTTTCTTTGGGGTACCTTTAACAACGATTTACATGAAATGAGCCGTCTTTTTTGTGATATTACCTTTGGTGTACAAACCCTATATATTTCTACTGTGACCTTGACCTTAGGACCTCGGCTTTGGTAGACACATCTTCTAATCTAATACTGACCAGATATGATAATTTAAACAATTCTGTTGGTTGCTTCTGGAGAAATCACATGCAAAAACAACCAGACACACCCAGCTACAGTGACACATAGGATGACTCCAGTAGGCCCCCTCTCAGGAACAGGGGAGGGAGAAGAAGAGGTATCTTAAACAAGAAACACGAGGCAGATAACCACATAACTTGTTTCCATAGCCAACAGACGTCTTGCAGCTGGTAAATTTGAAAAATGATGGAAATGCATTCAGAATTCCATGTATGAGATATAGCACTAGAATGCAAGATATTGTCATATTGTTGTGTTCATATCTGAAATGTGCATGAATTATGTGAAGTAAATTGGTCGTGTTTTTGTGTACATTTCAGTGTCTGATTCACATGCCTACGATGAGAATTACCTAAGATATAGCGTTTTTAGTAAAGGGTGTATAAGCCATGTAAACCCCATTATGACACATGTCCAAATTGCATTTTTTGGTCATTTTAGACGTGCTGTAATTGCAAACGTATTAATATGTGGGGCTAGAAACTTCAGGACAATCTACATGTTGTTTAGATCCCTGACAGTAAAAAACACATAATTCTACCTTTACGTTATGATTTTATAGGCGTCAAAACAGCACTTTCTTAAAAATGCAAAAATAAGTCATTTTAGATCATATTCAAATGCACATATCTCGGAAGCCAATCAACATAAAGTTCTGATTTTTTTGCTTGTGCACTTGTTTGAACGTGTATTTCCGAGTGGTGCAATTGTTTGGTGGCAGTTTTTAGAAGAAGAAAAAAATTGAGTGGACCTACCTACTATTACATCTTATAATAAAAAAAAAGTTAGCACTGGCGTGTATCCACAGTAATTTCATAAAACTTTAATGGATGGTACCTTGACCTTTCGAACAGGTCACTGAAATGAGCAAGCGTTCAAGTGTCTTAGCATAACTTTTGTACCAGCGAAATCTGAGTTTTCTCAAGATGTATGCATAATTTGTCAACCCTCTGTGACCCTTGACTTTAAATTAGTATGCATAGAAAGGTGTTATTTTCAGCTAACTTTTATGCCATATTTGATTTTTAAAATATGTTATACAAAAAGTACAATTCTATCCCCCCAAAATGGCATTATTAAAATGGCATTATTAGGAAAAACAATTTTTGTAAAAATTTCTCTCTCACTCTCTCTCTCCGCCCCCCCCCCCTCCCCCAATATCCCGAACCCCCTTGACCTTGCGAGGGGACCACTAAATTAGTGTGCATTGACAAGAATTATCATCACCTTTGAGCCAAATTTGACTGAAAAGTTGGCAAACATTTTGATAAAACTGCAATTCTAACAAAAACTGGCATTTTTCACACATTTGCCGACATTTTGTGACCCTTGAACTTTCTGAGGGGTCATCCAAACTAGTATGCATAGATAGGTCTTACCATCAGACATTTCTGCACTAAGTTTGGGTTTGAAGTTTGAAAAGCGTTTGAGGAGAAACAATTTGTGTCAAAATCTGCCTATTTTTCTCTGGACCCCTTTTTAATTTGACATTTGAGACAGGCCACTGAAATTGGTATGTTTAGAAAGGATTTACAACAAAGTATCCCTTGGCCAAGTTTGAAGCCTGAGGCTTGAATAGTCTCCGAGAAAGCGCCAACGTTAAAATATATGAGGAACGACGGACGACGTACAGACGACGGATGACCGATTACATAGATTTGCTTTTGCTATCACATGTAAGCCAAAACGTGAAAATTACACATATGTAAAACGCCGTGCAATTGCTTTATGGCAAAAAGTTGCTTCCAGTAAAATTACCCTACATAAATCGTAAACGTCAACATAAATCGTAATCTTTAATAATAATAATAATACATAGTTTTTATATAGCGCCCTTCCCCACGAACAGCAAGCTCGGAGCGCTTTACAGCACACACACACACACACACACACACACACACACACACACACACACACACACACACACACACACACACACACACACACACACACACACACACACAAAATATTAAAAAGGAGAAAAATTAGAACGCACTCACTCTTTAAATAAACATCTGTTTGCACCATCTTTACCTAAATAACATCCCAAAAATTTATTAGAATTCTTAAATTAGTTGTTTTTAGTATTTTAAGTTATAGGACTTGTACATTTATGTCAAGGCAAGTTTGCGAAGCTCATTCTTTCTTAATTTGGTGCCCATGTTTAGACTGCACGACGCTAGGTGGTTATGTGCTACCTCCCCTTCTGGGAGGAAAACGAAATGTATAAATATCAAATCTTTTGCAGATTCATATGAATGACAATCTTGAGCATTAAATGACAGATCATCAGCTTTCTACTTAACTTTTTTTTTTCTCGTGGTAAATGTCACATAATTGGGCCATGTTCTTGAGACCTACTCATATACATATTATTTTTTATGACTCTCCATCCTCTTGCCTTTAAAATTATTTATGATGTACTTAAACAGGAAAAAATATTGTTTCCATCAGAAAGCAAAAGTAAAAGGTTGCTGTCACAGTGTTACATGAGATGTAAACAAGGAGAAAATAACTGAAAATCAAACAAAAATACATGAAAAGGCAATCCTAGTTCAGACACTTGTATTAAATGCCGATTGTAAGTGCTAATCAAGGCAACAACATGTTAATTTAAGACTCGGGTTCCCAGTCTGTTGTTTTCCTGTGCGACAGTAATGTCGGTTGCTTCAACCCATGCGACGTCCTCTACCTCGGGCTGACGATGTATGTTATGCTCGGTCAACTTCAGGAATCGCACTTCAAATACACTCTCCTTTTTGTCTACCGTATTGAGAATACAGTAGACTTTGAAATGGGGCTGGTCCGAGCGCATTCCAGTGCATGCACATGACGGTTTTGGCGTGCGGGGCAGAAATTCTGAAAAAGAAGTAACAAGATAAAAATGACATCACGTATAGCTACGCAAACCGTGCTAGAGAACGCCATTTTGGCGCCATAGCGCTGTGTGTGTGTGTGTGTGTGTGTGTGTGTGTGTGTGTGTGTGTGTGTGTGTGTGTGTGTGTGTGTGTGTGTGTGTGTGTTGTGTGTGTGTGTGTGTGTGTGTGTGTGTGTGTGTGTGTGTGTGAGAGAGAGAGAGAGAGAGAGAGAGAGAGAGAGAGAGAGAGAGAGAGAGAGAGAGAGAGAGAGAGACAGCGACTAGAGCCCGCGTTTGAGGACGGAAAAGCTTGAAATTTTAGGATATTGTCCCTAAAAGAATTATCTCGAGACCTTTTTTCCGATGTTTTGATTAAGATGCTCAATGGCGAGAAAATTACCGTTTCACGAAAATCCGGTTGATCCACACTGGAGTCCATAATTTTTCTTATTTTTACCAGATGTTTTGCATATAGCCAGATAAAAGAGAGATATTGAATGAGTTCGTTAACCAGCATTGTACCTGTAGAACCTTTTGTGGACATTTTGTGGCAGGACCTTTCTAAACATACCAATTTCAGGTCAAAGTCACTTGTGACTTTGCTTGACTTCGCGAACGAAGATTTTATAGGAGTTGCCCACGACGTCTGCAGGCTTGTTGGTGGCTGCGGAGGCCAATCCGAGACAGGCAGGTTCGACCGCAGTGGCTGCAGGGGAAGGTATGGCCAGGGTTCTGAGCTGCGGCATCTCTGTTTTTTCTCCTGAGCCGCTTGTCCTTAAGGCTAGCTCTGTGAGAGTCCTCAAAGGAGACAGCTGCCTTGTAAATGGTGGAGCGCCAGGTGTCACGGTCCGCAGCAAGCGAAGACCACTGGTGGTGGTCGATTTGGCAGGCACTAAGTGACTTCTTGAGACAGTCTTTGTATCTCTTCTTTGGTGCCCCTCTGTCACGGTGTCCAGTAGCAAGCTCGCCGAACAGGGTGATATTTGGTAGGCGATGATCCTCCATCCTGGAGACGTGCCCCGCCCAGCGGAGCTGTGTCCGCAGCAGCAAAGCCTCGATGCTCACAGTTTCAGCCTGTTCAAGGACCTCGACGTTGGTGACATAGTCACTCCAGTGAATGCCCAGGATGGTGCGCAGGCAGCGCTGGTGGAAGCGTTCGAGGAGTCGTAGTTGGCTGCGGTAGAGGGCCCAGGACTCTGAACCATACAGCAGGGTGGTGAGGACCACAGCTCTGTACACGCTGATCTTGGTGCCTGTTTTCAGCTGTTGATTGTGCCACACCCGCTTGAAAAGTCGCCCGAAAGCGCTGTTCGCTTTTGCCAGCCTGCTGTCAAGCTCCTTGTCCAGCTTGGCGTCCGACGTGATAATGCAGCCAAGGTAAGTAAACTGGTGCACTGACTTTAGTTCAGACTCACCAATGGTGATGTGAGGAGGGCGATACACTGTCTTGGGTGCCGGCTGATGGAGGACCTCTGTCTTTTTCAGACTGACCTCGAGTCCAAAGAGCCGGGCAGCATCTGCGAAGCAAGACGTGATGCGTTTCAGGGCTCTCTCTGTGTGTGCAACGAGGGCAGCATCATCAGCAAAAAGCAGCTCACGAATCAGTTGGTCTAGGGTTTTCGTGTGGGCCTGCAGTCGTCTGAGGTTGAACAGGCTGCCATCGAGACGGTACCTGATGTACACTGCATCGTCATCATCGAGGTCCACTGTGGCCTGCTTCAACATCATGCTAAAAAAGATGGTGAAGAGGGTCGGTGCCAGCACGCAGCCCTGCTTTACGCCATTGAGAATAGGGAATGGTTCTGAGAGGTCATTGTTGAGTCTGACCTGGCCTTGCTGGTCCTCGTGTAGCTGGACAATCATGTTGAGGAACTTTGGGGGACAGCCAAGTCGCTCCAGGATCTGCCACATGCCTTGCCTGCTCACAGTGTCGAACGCTTTTGTTAGGTCGACAAATGTTACGTACAGCCCTTTGTTCTGTTCGCGGCACTTCTCCTGTAGCTGTCTCAGCACAAAGACCATATCGGTGGTGCTCCTGTTGGCTCTGAAGCCACACTGGCCTTCTGGGAGTTGGTCTTCAGCGATGGCAGGTACCAGCCGATTCAGGAGCAGCCTTGCAAGGATTTTCCCAGCAATGGACAGCAGGGTAATTCCCCGATAGTTGGAACAGTCAGACTTCTCGCCTTTGTTCTTGTACAGGGTGATAACGACTGCATCACGGAGATCTTTTGGTAGTGTTCCTTCCTCCCAGCAGCAGAGAAAGAAGTCATGGAGCTTGTTGTGCAGTGCTGTGCCTCCATGTTTCCAGATCTCTGGCGGTATTCCATCAATGCCTGCTGCTTTGCCACTCTTGAGCTGGTGGATGGCTGTGAGGGTCTCTTCAGCGGTGGGCGGTTCGTCCAATTCAACCTTTACTGGGAGGTGTGGGATTTGTAGGATGACTGCTTCTTGAACAGTGCGCTCAGCGCTGAAGAGGCTCTGAAAGTATTCCGACCAGCGGTTCAAGATGGAGGTATTATCTGTGAGGAGTGCCTGGCCATTCGCGCTTCGCAGGGGACTTTGTACCAGGTGCCTGGGGCCATACACTGCTTTCAGTGCTTCGTAGAAGCCCCTGTAGTCACCATTGTCAGCACAAAGCTGGGTCCTCTGTGCAAGTCTGGTCCACCACTCATTCTGGAGATCTCTGAGCTTGCGCTGGAGACTGCTGCAGACGAGGCGGAAGGCAGACTTCTTCACAGGGCAGGAAGGCTGGGCTAGGTGGGCCTGATGGGCGGCTCTTTTTTTTGCTAGGTGTTCCTGGATCTCTACATCGTTTTCGTCAAACCAGTCTTTGTTCTTCTTTCTGGCGAAACCCAAGACTGCTGCAGAGGATTTTGCAATAGCAGTTTTCAGTTGTTCCCAAAGTGTTTCAGGGGAGGAGTCTACTGGGTCCGCTGTGTCTTTGAGCCTGCGCTGTAAATCTGTCTGAAAGGCAGCTTTCACATCGTCACGCTTAAGGCTGGCAACATCAAGCTTTTTCTTGGGGGGCCCCCATTTCTTGGGTTTTGGCTTGAAGTGGAGCCTGAGTTTGCAGCGGACAAGGCGGTGGTCAGTGTGGCACTCTGCGCTGGGCATCACTCTGGTGAGGAGGACGTCACTGCGGTCCCTCTGACGCACTAGGACATAGTCGATAAGGTGCCAGTGTTTGGAGCGAGGATGCATCCAGGTGGTCTTTCGACTGTCCTTTTGCTGAAAAGTAGTGTTGGTGATGACCAGTTGCTGCTCCGCACAGAACTCCAACAGTAGGCGGCCATTGTCATTGCAGTTCCCCACGCCATGCTTGCCGAGGACTCCTTTCCAGGCTTCAGAGTCCTGGCCCACTCTGGCGTTGAAGTCGCCAAGGATGATGACTTTGTCGTCTGCAGGGGTACTCTGTAGGAGGCTGCGCAGGTCAGTGTAAAACTTGTCCTTTTCAGCAGGCTCTGCCAGGAGGGTTGGGGAGTACACACTGAGAAGGGTGACGTGCAGCTGGTGTCTCAGTGGGAGGCGCATGGACATGATGCGGTCGGAGTGGCCCGTTGGTAGGTTTTCCAGCTTAGTCGCAATGGATGTCTTGACCATGAAACCCACGCCTGAAAGCCGTCTTTCTGATGCAGGCCTGCCTGACCAGTAGAGGGTGTACCCAGCACCAAGTTCTTGGAGGCTGCCTTCGTCCGGAAGGCGTACTTCGCTGAGCGCGGCGATGTCGATGTTTAACCTCCGCAATTCATGGGCAATGAGGGCGGAGCGACGTTCAGGGCGTCCGCTGTCTGCTTTGTCGAGCATGGTTCGGACGTTCCAGCATGCTACGTTAAGTCCGGTCGTGGTCGTCATGAGAGTGGATCCGTTATTCTTTCTTGTTTTTTGACCGCAGGAGAAGATGCCCGTTGACCGCGGCTAGCCAACTGGGGTTGCGAGGGGATGAGCTTTGGTTAGGCCACCTTTTCTAGGCCCCTCTCCATGTGGAGCAAGCAGTGCTGTCCCTAGAGAAGGCTGCTTGGTCGTTCAGGGTGTGCCGAGTGATGTTGTCATCCCCAGGTCAACATCAGGAAAGTCACAAGGGATCAGGAAATATATCAAAAATAGCTATTGTTTTACATAATTTATTTTGTTCTCCAATACTATTCACAACTTCAGACCCAAACTTGGTACATAGATACCTGATGGTAAGACCTTTCTATGCATATTAATTTGGTTGATCCCTCGGAAAGGTCAAGGGCCACAAAAGCTCAGGAAATAGATCGAAAATAGCCATTTTTTGACAAAAGATGTCTTTTCCTCAAATTCTACTCACAGCTTCAAACCCAAACATGGTACAAAGATACCTGATTGTAAGACCTATCTATGCATACTAATTTAGATGACCCCTCGGAAAGGTCAAGGGTCACATTATAAGAGCTCAGGCAATAGGTCCAAAATAGCCATATTTTGACAAGAATGTTTTTCTCCAATACTGTTCACAGCTTCAAACCCAAACTTGGTAGAGGGATACCTGATGGTAAGACCTATCTATGAATACTAATTTGAATTACCCATCGGAAACGGTCAAGGGTCACAAGAGGTCAACAAATGTGTTTCAAAATGCCAATTTTGTTTATAGAATTGTAGTTATTATCAACATTTGTGCAAATTTTTCAATGAAATTTGACACAATGATATCTGATGATAAGACCTCCCTATGTATACTAATTTAGTCGACTCGTGGTAAAGGTCAAGGGACACGGGGGTTTCACAGATGTGTGAAAACTGATAAAATATTGAGAAAACATGGATTTTGTTTGTGCAGAAGCCATCCCTTTACTTATTGTCACACATGTGTGGAGCGGTCATACACGTGAGCCATAAGGGCTTTGCCTTTATTGTTCACGTCTGTTTTAGGACATGAGACCATGTTGTCGCATAACAAACTGAATATGATAATATACGCAATGTACTGCGACTAGACACTGAACCACAGAACCAACATCATGCAAACAGTTTGAATTTTTCAAACATTTATTCATATGCCTAACGGTGTTCTTCAGAAATCTTTATGATGAAAAGAGTTCATGCAAATTCACCCAGATCAAAAAAAGGTCTATGCACCTTTCAACCGAGTTGTGAGAGACGTAAACGGACGGTCGATGGTGAACAAAAGAGACCAGTCCTGCTTGACGGATCATTCGCGACTGAAGTAAATGCGCATCGGGACCTCTCGAACAACTTTTCACTGGTAACTGAGCTTACACAAGTGGCGCTCGGACTCAAATCGGATGCTATATAGAGGGTCTAGTGAAGGTCGGGAGTGACAACAGCTGGTAGCAAGCGTTATGCACAGGTAGCCTTTATACAGTAAAAACGAACGGGAGTAAATTGTATTGGTCGCTGTGAGTAGATGACCGCAGATAAAGATAGCCGCCAAGGCAGGTTTGATTATAAATGAAAACAATAACCCCCCAAAAACCGTAGGTTTGTAATTTACTCACCTCGATTAATGCTAGTTACGCATAATGATGATTTACAAGGAAACTTCTCAAAAAATGAAAGGCCGTCCTGTGCATACAATGGCTAAAAGGTGTGACATGTAACTAATTTGTTTGGTGACGTCACAGAGTATTTTCAGATCCTGTTAGAAACGATATAAACTGATGTGTAGCTAGGTCTGGTTTATTTTGCAGCCTTTCTTTGCTTGCTGTCGGGGGTTTCTCGACCTAATTTGATTTAAAAATCGGACATCATATGCGTAACACGTTTGACAAATTTAAAAAGACTTTATTAAAACGGCAGTTTTCAATAATATAATGTGAATGTGGAATGATTTAGCCTATGTGAATATGTTCACACTTGTAATCTATTGGTATTGCATACTTAAGATTTATACTTCCTGATATTGCACATTTGTTGATGACTAGCTACAAGTTTCCCGTAAATGTATCAAATGTAGATGCAGGAATGCACGTGTCAAAGTTTTACCAGTGCGCCATAAGGCTTCAGGGTTCCTAAACGAACGAAATCTACCCGGGTTCAGCGTGTCTTTTCCTATTTTCGAATAAAATTAAAATTATTCTATTAATGAAACTGTCCTGGGATGATTTATTCCACCATAATTTGTTAATTTACATCAAAGCCGGCGAGTGCAGATCAATCTCAGTTTGACTTTCGGTGCAAAATGGCTGGCCTTTCGAAATCTGTGGCTGTTTGTAACTCTTGAAACACCCACTTTGTTTTAAGGATGCATACAAGAGAGACTATCTTTTCAAAACACAAAAATACGAATGCGTACTTACGTACTTTAAGCGATAATAACGAATGTTAGGAGAGCTTGGCCAGGGTAGGCATTTTGTCTAGTGAAGGGCTGGGGCTCTAGGGAACGTAAAGAAATTATTACTAAAGCATTTTCATTAGATTTGAAATCGAATTTCATGTGAGTACTTAGACCTTAAAACACATATTGTTTTCTGCTGCCTATAGTTAATGTAGCCGTGCGGCTGAGAGGTTGTGCAAAATGTGGGGGAATTAAAAAAGAGTCAAGATGGTAGTCATGGTGTTTTGTATTTATTTCTACCACAACATTAAAAAACAGTACCTGCAAATAAACAAACAAAATAATAAGTAATGGTGCCAAAATACAATAAGGCACTTAAACTAAACTACGAACAAGATAATGTATTACATGGCTAATTAAAGTATATGATGACAAAATATTCGACTAATTGAAATAGTATCATAAAGAACATAGCCAAATGTCATGCAAAACAAAATGTAGAAAGGTATGGATAAATAAATGACACGGGGCGTATGCACACGTGACAAATAATTTCCTAGTTCTAGGCGAAACCGAAAGTGAACTAGAAAACATAAATGCAGCATTAAACCTTTAAAGTGAGCTGCACACAATTACCTTTGAGGTCGCATTACAGCAGCGATCCCGTATCGTTAATTTGGTAACGATAAAGGCACGCTATTTGAAGTCGCATAACACAAGCTATTCTGCATCATATATAATTATGAAGGTGTGCTACTTGAGGTCGCATAACAAAAGCGTTCTCTATCATTTACAATGATAAGAGCGCGCTATGCATCGTGCGCATAACCCTTGAGATAATAATGGGTAGACCATCGAAAACCGATGATGTCGTCATTGTGCATGACTTCTATTTGTGGGTGCGGGTGTGGCTGGCCAAGCCAATCCTGGAGCCACACCTGCGAGGGCAATGGGGGCACTGGAACGTAGCTGTGGGGAGAGTCGACGCCGTCTTTCTACGAGCTCTGGCACTGGTGATCTGTTCGCGCCGATTGGTTCAAAGAGCGCGCAGGCTTTCCTGGTGGCGGCACGCCAGCCAGATCTGTCTTGTGCTTGTGCTTCAAGTTCCTTTACCGGGAAGACGCAGTACTTGAGGCTGTCTTTTATGCAGTCTTTGAAGCGTTTCTTTGGCCGTCCTTGCTTCCTGTGGCCGTTTGAGAGTGTACCATACAGGAGTTGGCGTGGCATGCGAGAATAAGAATAAGAATAAGAATAAGAGTACTTTATTATCTCGAAAAGAGAAATTCGCTTGTGGTACATTTATCAGTAACAAATAGTACAAACAAGACATAAAAACATTATAGCATAATTATGAACATTTTCTCCCTGCACTTGCACAGCTACAAATTCCAAATGGATATAAAGTAAACACTACAAAATCTTTACACATAACTCTTACACATCTCACACAAACATCTTTTATGGACTGAACTGAGCGGCACTTATACATTCACGCGTATCATCCATGCGTATTATCACTCAGCCGTTTAAGGATCAGCTAGCTAACACGTTTGTGTGACTTGATACACTCTTGGGGGAATCTGGAGTGCTTGCCTCCTTATCAAACCGCTACTGTATTATTATAATTATTACGAGAAGTACCACCTATCATGCTGACATGTACGTATCAGTTAGTGGTACGGTTTGGAAATAGGTGCCGACTCGCTTATCTGAGAGGTACGGTGGCTGAGGACACTAATCAAACTTACATCATACCAAACTCATGCATCTCTCTAAACGTCACATGCAACAACTAATAGCACAACAGCTAACATCACAACAACTAACCAAGACAACGTTTAACACGGACAAGCAAGCACATTACGATTTACAGAACAGGATCATTCTCACTTCAAGCATTCACAAGGAGAGAGTAAAGGAGTTTACATCACCACATTTTACTTTAGCATTGGCATAAAGATAACTTAATTAAGTCTGCTCACCCAACAATGCGAGGCGTTGACTTGGAAGCATGGTGATGGTCGGTGCGCTGTTTAGAGGGTACCACAACGTGTCACGTCAGGAACGGAGCCCCCGAAACGCCCACCGATCATTCCTTATATACATCTGCCTAATTCAACTTTTACTTCTACCACGTGTGTTCTTATCCAAAGTCCTACGTCATTTTTACCACGTTGACCATCCATACACGTGTTTGGACACCTGAACATTTACTAATGTCTATTTTGCCTATTTCTCACACAAGATACTCCTGACGTCTTCCGGCATTCCTTTTAGTGTGCCCTTCATCACATGTGTTTGGACACCTGGACATATACCAATGTCTATTTAACCTATTTCTCACACAAGATTCTACTGACGTATTCCGGCATTCCTTTTAGCGTGCCCTTTATCACGCGTGTTTGAACACCCTGGTCACGACCACAACTCGTACCTGGACTTTGACCCCACATTTTAACCCTTATCAGTAATTTAACACTGACCATCTCGTAACTATACATAATAGGCACTCTGTGACACTATACATAATAGGCACTCTGTGACAGTATGACATGACCTGTCCATAGAAGTTGTGTCTTTAAGATTAAGGCTTCAACACTCCCTAAGCCAGCATTATCCAGGACTTCCAGGTTTGTCACCTTGTCTTGCCATTTGATACCCATGAGTGAGCGCAGGGATCTCATGTGGAAACGTTCAAGCTGCTGGAGGTGTTTTCTGTACAGCGTCCATGACTCACAGCCGTAGAGGAGGCTGGGGAGGACTACTGCCTGGTAGACTTTGATCTTGGTGGAGAGCTTGACGTTGTTGTAATTCAACACACGAGTGTGCAGACGACCCAGGGCTTTGCTGGCTTTGCTGATGTGACCTGCGATTTCCTTGTCGATAGTACCGTCAGAAAAGATGATGCTCCCCAGGTACCTGAACTGGTCGACAGTCTTCAGCTCGGTGCCTTCGATATACACTTTGGGTGGGAGGGGGGGGGGGGCTCTTGTGCCTGGGGCTGGTTAGTGCAGGACCTCAGTCTTGTTGAGACTGATGGTGAGGCCAAACAGTCAAACAGTTGAGAGGCTCCCGAGAACCTGTTGACGATGGTCTGGAGGTCAGACTCTGTGTGGGCCATCAGCGCACAGTCATCGGCAAACACCGTCTCAAGGATCAGTCTCTCGATGGTCTTGGTCCTGGCGTTCAGTCGACTGAGGTCGAAGAGAGAGCCGTCTAGTCTGTACTTCAGGTACACTCCATTCTCAAGGTCGCGTACTGCATGGGTCAGGACACACGTGAAGAACAGGTTAAACATTACGGGGGCAAGAACACAACCTTGTTTCACACCGTTGGAAATGTCGAAGAGTGCGGATGTGTCGCCGTTTGACTGGACAACTCCTACCATTCCATCATGTAAGAGGCGGATGATGTTGGTGAACTTCCTGGGGCAGCCGAGCTTTGCGAGGATGACCCAAAGCGCTTCTCTGTTCAGGGTGTCAAATGTTTTGGTCAGATCTATGAAGACAGCGTAGAGGCCCATGTGCTGCTCGATGCATTTCTCCTGGACCTGTCTCACAGAGAAGACTATGTCGACTGTGCTGCGGCCGGGTCTGAAGTCACACTGAGCCTCTGGAAGCCTCAGATAGAGAGCTGATCAGGCGGTTGAGGATGACTCTCGCAAGAATCTTGCCAGCAATGGACAAGAGTGAGATCCCTCGGTAATTGGCACAGTCTGCTTTGCTGCCCTTGTTGTTGAACAGGGAGACGATTGTAGCATCTCTAAATTCCTGTGGCTTGTTCTCCTCTGCCCAGATGCATGTCAGAATGTTGAGGAAGGCGTCAAGGGTGTCATGTCCAGCTGCTTTGAAGAGCTCTGTGGGGATGCCGTCCATGCCTGCAGCTTTGCCGGAGCTAGTCTGGTTGATCGGTTTCTTGACCTCGTCCAGGGTAGGCGGGAGATCAAGGTCATCCAGTGTCGGCTTCTGGGGAATCATGTCCAGGGCCGCGGGGTCGACAGTGGAAGGCAGGTTCAGCAGATTTGAGAAGTGTTCTCTCCAGCGCTCAGTGATGCTGCCTTTGTCCTTCAGCAAGGTGAAGCCGTCTGAAGAAAAGAGAGGGGTTGTCCTGGGTCTGGCAGAGCCGTAGACAGCTTTCACAGCGCTGAAAAACTCCTTGGAGTTGTTGGATTCAGCAAAGTGTTCAAGTTATTTTGCCTTGCTGTCCCACCAGGTGTCCTGCATGTTGCGGAGCTCTCTGTGGGCTTTTCTCTGTAGGTGTTTAAAGCGGTCTTTCTTGGACAAGGAGTTGATGTTCTGCCACTCGATGAATGCACTGCGCTTTTCCTCCACTAGCTTGTTGATCTCTTCATTGTTCTCATCGAACCAATCCTGGTGTACCCTCTGCTTGGGTCCAAGCACGTCTTTGGCAGACTCCGTCACCATCCCCTTGAACTGGTTCCACATTTCAGTTGGGTTGCCAGTAAATGGCCCATGGGCAGTTAGCAGGTCATCAAGGTGGGACTGGAAGTTTTCCTTGACGTCCGGGCGCTTCAGCTTGGCCAGGTTGAGTGAAGGTCGGGTGAGCTTCGGCCTCTTCCTGTGTGCTGGTGCAATGTGCAGGTTGAGGACAGACCGCACCAGCCGATGGTCGGTCCAGCACTCGGCTTCTCTCATGGCTCTGGTGATTCTGACATCACGAGTATCCCGCTGGCGGACAATGACATAGTCTATGAGATGCCACTGCTTGGACCTGGGATGCATCCATGTTGTCTTGTACTTACTAGCCAGCCTGAAGAGGGTGTTGGTGATGGCGAGTCCATTCTCAGCGCACAATGTCAGCAGCAGCAGGCCATTGCTGTTCATCTTGCCCAGCCCGTGTGGGCCCATCACTCCTTCCCAGCAGTCACATTCGCGCCCAACTCGAGCATTGAAGTCACCAAGCACGATGAGTTTGTCACTTGCAGGAGTGGACTTCAGGAGAGAGTCGAGGCTCTCATAGAACGCCTCCTTGTCGTCATCGGCGCTGGTGAGTGTCGGAGCATAGACATTGATGATAGTGATATGTCGGGTGTGGGAGATGGGGAAACGGAGCTTCATCACTCGTTCGCTGATGCCAGTGGGAAGAGAAGGCAGGTGTCAGAGGAGCGTGGTGCGGATGGCGAAGCCAACTCCGTGTATCCTCTCCTCGTTCTTACCTTTGCCTTTCCAGAAAAAGGTGTACAAACCCTCAGGTTCACAGATCGAGCGTTCGTCAGCAAATCTGGTTTCACTAAGAGCCGCAATGTCGATCTTATATCTCGCCAGCTCCCTGGCTATGATGGCTGTTCTTCTGTGCGGTCTCTGCGTCGGCTCTCTGCCCAACAGGGTTCGTACGTTCTACGTACTGAGGATAATTTTCTTTCTTTGTTTTTCATTTCGACCGCATAAAATGGTTAAACCGCCAGCCGCGGTAAGCTGACCGGTTTGGTTTAGGGCAGGCAATGTTTGGAACACCTTTTCTAGTTCCCTTACTAGGGTGGTGTCTGGAGTATTCAAGAGGGAGTTTCACCTATAATTGGGGAGGGTGGGGGGGGGGGGGGGTGGGGGATAAGTCGTCTCTCGAAGTTTTGAGGTAGCATAACAAAATCGAGCCATCGCGATACAGATTTGGGCAGAGATATGCTACCGTGCCACTGCGAGAAAAGGTTGGTATATACCCTCAAGGTACTACGCACGTGTCCAAAAAAAAAAGTATCTAGTCAATGAATTGAATAAGTCAATAGATCAAATAATGAACACATGATTCTGAACTGACTACTCCAATATATAGCTGGGCTCTAAAGACCTGACTAATAGTAGACAGTGCACAGAGTTAAACTATAAAACTAGTGTGCCAATAAAGGAACTTCAACTTTTCATGCAACAATAATACAAAATCATGAAGTCGTAAGTCACGATTGCCAGTCTTCGATACCCAAATTAGATTTCTAGGACTCAGGATCTCCTGCCATGCAATAGCCTCAAGCAGGAAACCAACATAGACTCTTGTGCTATCCTACAGTAGGCTTTGTTGCTGGGCAGTTACAGCAGTCCCAGCATGCGATCCTCACTGGTAGAAAGGTCAGCTAATGCATTACTTGACGTTTGTTTTCAGCTGATAATCTCCAATTTACTATTCTGTGATCGAAATATTCCATCACTAATCTGGAAGTAACAAAAGGTGAAATACCACAAAGTTACAGCAGTCGCAATATGCATGATTTATGCGAGACCTGGCAATCATGAGAAATGACCTACAACAAAATCATCAAATACACAAAATAAAAATATACATTGTAAAAACTCTACTTACAGGACAGAAACGTAAGTCTGTTGTAAAAAAAAAAAAAAAGTAGTTAAATGCTGGACGGCCAAGCCGCCCAGGTTGCCGGAACTTCAACCGCCCCAGAACCAAAGAGACTGGAATGCGCTTAGTCAGTACTATATCAAGGATGGTAAAAGATATGTACGTGTCGCTGGTCACGTAGGCCATCTACAGACACCGCGCGTGCTTAAGAAAGAAAAGAGTACTGCAGGCGATACGGTACTAGCAGGGTACTATAATGGTGTTCTCACAGCTAGCGGCTGAATGCAGAAAAATCCAAGGTTAGGGGGAAAAATTGCTATGTGCGGGTGATGATAATTAGCAAGCCAAAACCCGCTCTGTTACATTAGACTTACATTGACCTTTTTAAGTCTCTTCTTTTTGTAGAAGAGTCTTTGTAGTGCTTCAGAAGTATTTGGCAGTGTCTGTTTTTGTAATTATTTGGTGTGCGTTCGTGCGTGTGCGTACACCTTGAGCTTTGACGTGTATTGTTTTCAATTGGCAACGTTTCGTGCAGTCATACTTGTCATGCACTCTCTTTTGTTTTTTTATTTTTTTGTTATTAAAGCGCTTAAAGTATCATTGATTTGGACATATTATTATTATTATTATTATTATTATTATTATTATTATTATTATTATTTTTAATGGTAGCTTTTCAATTATTCGAGTACCTGTTAATGTTGCAGGGACGTCAGCAAATGTGCACGCTGCAAGACTCCATTTGAAACATCACCAGTGCACTTGCCATGCCACAGCATTTGCCATACATGCTACATTGAGGCCGATAAAGAAAAGAAGTGTCCAGAATGTCACACAGATATCCCTCACGACTTTTCTCCGAAGGACGCCGTCTACAACAAAACGTGTGTCTGTGTGTGTGTGTGTGTGTGTGTGTGTGTGTGTGTGTGTGTGTGTGTGTGTGTGTGTGTGTGTGTGTAAACATACAACATTCAAATAATGTGTTTTTAAATTTATGTTCAGTATCTTTACAAATATACTATGCACCAAAACAGGGCCGGATCACTTAGCTTCAAGGGTACCTTGAACCTGATACAAAGGGCCTCCACCACGCTAGGGCCGAAAAATCAAACAGTAAGAGGGCGGGGGGGGGGGGGGGGGGGCAGCGGACGTTCCTTGCTTCCAGGCGCTTGAAAATCAAACAGGTGGGGGGGGGGGGGGGGGGGGGGCGACGGACTTTCCTTGCTTCCAGGCGCCCAAAAATCAAACTGTGCGTGGGTGGGGGGGGGGGGGGGGGGGCTTTAGGCGACGGACTTTCCTCTTGCTGCCAGGCGCCGAAAAATCAAACACTGCAGGTGGGGAGGGGGGGTGGGGGAGGTGACGGACTTTGCTTGCTTTCACGCGCCGAAAAATCAATATACGAGGGGGTCAGGAGAGAAAGGTCCTTGCTTCCAGGGGCTAGAGCTTGGCTGTTCCCCCAAATATCAAAAATATCAAACGACGGTGGGGGGGGGGGGGGGGGGCAAACACCCCCGAAAATGGACTTTGTTATAGCATTTTAACAAATTAAATTTGGGGTCGTGGGGGAGGGACATTAACCCTCCGCCCCCTCCCCCCTGGATCCACCCCTGCAAAAGTTAAGGATCATCGCGATTTTTAGTTGTCAATTTTAAAAGGTCGCAATTTCCTCAATAAAGCTAAAGCTAAATGGACCAAACAAACTTACTGGTTTAGTTAATTACTTTTCAGGTGTTGGTTCTGTAGCAAAATGAAATCTAGACACACTTCCGTTTTTTTTAATTTTTTATAGTACATTTGATCCATTATCAGGGCCAATACAGCACCGATTGGTCCATTTGGCCAGCTGCGCATGTAAAACTGACCATTGGTGTGTAGAGTGCGCAGACTCGTCGCTCTGTATAAAGAACTGTGTTTACACGACACAGGGAGATTTTGTCATACCCATCTATGAATACAATAATCCTGTTGACAATAAAGGTGCTTTAATGTGGGTACACAATGAAGCTTGTGCGTGAAACTTTCCCATCATTTTCCAAATTAAACTGCACATCCGACTATAGGTTATGTAAAACCTTCCATCTCGCTCATAGCCACAAAACACAGGATGGGCCAATTCACACAACAAAAAAAAAACACAACACTTCTCACAGGCCCAAACTGAGACCGTAGCATGGATCAGAGAGCATTTCAAAGCAATGGTTATCGTTAGCAACAGAGCACAGATTATGACGCTGGCCAGGTGTCCGTCCCGAAACAGAAACAGCAACAGATAACTGCACAGAATGCATGTGCAGCCTGTCGCTTAAGATGGGCAGGTCGCCAGGAGTGTCATGCACTGCTATATCATAGAAGTGGAGTGTTCGTACACTATAACTTCTAGACAGACCTCGCGACTCCCATTCTCAAGCTGTTAGATGCATGGTCACCTCAGCTCGAGGTGACTATGAATCATACAGTTTGAGAATGGGAAGCGCGAGGTATGTCTAGAAATGATTGTATACGAACACTCTACTTTTATGTATTATTGAACCTTTCACAAAATCAAACAAAGTCTCGCTTTAGCCTGTTTGTCGGCTGCGCCAGTTTGAGCCACTAATCGCTGATTCTGTTGAATTTCGCTGCTTTGCAAAGCAAACAATGTAAATTTAGATATCTACAGCAGTGATGACGAATCGTCAATGTCTGCCTGTTTCACTTTTCGATGTTTTTATCGCTTTTGTGAGGCGCGCGATGTCATTGATTCTAGTGTAGAGTTAGCCGTGGGTTTTTGTTACCGCATAGAGGTCTACTGCTAAAAGGGACACTTGCACCATGGACAGAAAACAAAAGAAGGCATGCCCCAAGGAAGTGTATTGGAGGGGATGAGGGGGGGGGGGGGGGGTTTGGGTTGAGAAACCGACGTTTGCAGTCATCTGTGAACATAAACCAACCACTGCAAAGCATGACAAAATGACAAGCTCTCACTAGTTTTTCGATTCAGCCGTGGACAGCACGTTTTAAGAACACCTGAATTTGTCTACGACTTTAAAATCCGCATATCCCATTTGTTTATAATTTTATCAGAATTACACCTTTTGAGCAACTTGAAACTTTGGAACATACGTGATCAACACTAAAACTATATTGGGTGTGAATTTAAGAGAATTTAATCTATTGGTTTTTACGTTATGCATGTTTGTTCAAATGGTCCTTAACTCATGATGCATAGTACATATTTTATTTTCTTTAACCTGAAAACCTGACGTAACATTTTCTTTCTGGTACACAGTTGATTTCTAGTTTCCAAATCAGTTTTTCGCTCACGAGCGAAAGCATAGTCAGTCTGTCTGCTGGGTTGGTGCGTATCTATAGCACTGCTTATCACAATAACTACGTGTCGTTAGCACTGCTATCGCTAGCACTGCGTGTCGATAGCTCTACGATCGCTAGCACTACGTGTCGACAGTACTACGATCGCTGGTTCATCTTGTCGCTAGTACGACGTGCCGCTAGCACTACGTGCTGATAGTTCTATACGGCTTACAAGTATACGAGTCTCCGTGTCATTAGCACTAAGTGTCGATAGACCTATTTTGATTGAAGTGCGATCGACACGCAGTTCTACTGATATTTAGTATAAATGATCAGTCACACACACACACACACACACACACACACGCACACACACACACACACACACACACACACACACACACACACACACAAAGAAAAAACAAACAATAAAATATAATGATTGAAAAGAAAATAAGTAACTGTCAAAACATAAAATGAAATATGTATAAATAAACAATCAACAACCAATCGCTTTTCGTCAGTCCCTTTATTCATCCATTGCATTAAAATCACTCCGTCACTCCCTCATCTATCCATCCATCCATCCATCCATCCAGGAAGTGTCACTGACAAAAATGTATTTCAATAGCATTCATTATGGGTCTGCTGAATATAATTAGACCAACTAACTTCAGTTTGCACTACAGATATAGATAGAGCATAAATGCAAGAATTTTTACCTTGCAGCAATTTCTTTCTGCCTTTAATCAAACTTTTCAAAGCCCATCCATATGAGGACTGTGAACGCGGAACAAAAGCACTTGAGCCTTTGATTGTTTTTACAGCCATAAGGCCATTCAGAGAGGTTCATTATGAAGAAATCTTTCCGTCTTTAAACGACAGACTTATTGACAAGGAGATAAATTACTTTGTTTTAGTAAAATTAAGACTGCTGAATCTACATGCAAACACTATCCTTTACAAAACACAAATAATGTATTGAGAATGCATCATATATAAGAACAACAGGAGCAAACCGGTTTTTGTGGTTATATGGTGTTGAAAAAGCGCAGTATTTGTACCTGAAGATCTCGTATAACATTGAACTTAAATTTCCCCATGCAATCTCACGTTTACTTTTAGAACGCTAAGCAGGAGTGTCTTAAGAATGTTGGTGGGTTATGTTGGGGGAGCTAGGAGACAATGAGGGACACGAATGTGGGGACAGTGTTATTACATATAAACAAACGGCAAGTGTCACATCAATGCATTGTAGGTTGGGGGTGGGGAGACTAGGAGCAAATGAGGGGCACAGATGTGGGGACTGACTCAGCAATCTGTATAAGACATTGCATGTGTCACATTACTGTGTTGTGGGAGGGTGGGGTGGGGGTGGGGGGGGGTGGGGGGGTCTAGAAGGCCATGAGGGGAACAGGTTTGGGCCCCACTTAGCAATAAGAAATACCGATACTGCCTATATCAGCTCAGGTGTAGGCCTATTGACACCCAGTGTAACCTGTACGTGGTGCCACTGGTCATCCTTGTAACAAGGGTCGTAGTTATATCGACACGTAGCGCTGTTGCGACGTAGACGTAAGTACTTTGGAAAGCGTTAGTCTGTCACTACGTTCTTCCAGTGCCCGTATGTCTAGCGGCCGTAGAGCTATCGAAACGTAGTTCTGTGAACACGTAGTGCTCGTGATACTTGGTGCTAACGAGATTCATCCGCACTGGGCCAGTGGTCGTCTGTCCGTTTTCCGTCCGCCGCCGTCGCATATCGTCGGTGGTAAATTACTCTAATGTTGGCATTTTTTTTCGGATTCTGTTCAGGCCACAACATGACCCAAGTATATTTTTTTTGATAAGAACTTTATAAACATACCGATTTCAGTGACCTCTTTTAAAGCTCAGGGTCGCAGGGTTTACAGAATAGGTAAACAAAATAGCCATATTTTTCCACCAGAAAGAGATAAATGAGACCACACCAAGTTAAAAGTAAAAGTATCTTTAGCCACAGCAACGGCAAGGGTTCCTGCCAAAATCTGGTTCCTGAAGATGCAATCCATCTCAATCTAGCGAAGGTGTCAACTCCGTTAAGGCTCCGCTACACGTGCCCGGTTTTGAGGCCGATTCCCGATCTGTTTCGAATTGGTAGGTGATCGGACCGGACTGCAAAAACGTGTGCACTGCCACACATTCCCCGACTTTATTTAGCCGACCGGTTTGAATCGAAGATCTAGGTCGTACCTGTTCAGCGAAATGGCTGCTAGTTTTGACAGTGATGATGACGTGCTTGCATTATCAGCAGTTTTGCATCATATTCGGGAAGAGGCGGGCGAAACATCGGCAACGGCGGTGGTACTGATCACAACAGGCGTGTTCGGCCATTTGCAAACTGAAACGACATGCTTTGCGAGACGCGCTCTGATTGGTTGAAGCTTACAACCGGGGCCGAATCGGATCGGGAAAATAGAGCAGGTTCTAGACACCCGATTCCCAGCCGATTGGGACCGGATCGGATAATTGACGTCATCCGATCGCAATCGGATCGGAATCGGCTTCAAAATTGGGGCACAACCGGCCCGTGTGGCGGGGCCTTTAGTTTTCTGTCCTATCCTACTTCTTAACTTTGGCCAGCTGTACAATCAAAGTTGCGCCACAAGGGCAGTTCCTTAAAAATTTGATTTAAAAGATTTCTTGTTTATAAATGGATATTTATCTTCGTCTTCAGACCATACAAGTGAACAAAAGTGATATCGCAAAAATAATACACCGTAAGATAAATTTCAGTAAAAAACTTAGCTGTGAAAAGGTGAGCTGCAAAATGTATTACCACTAAAGACACTGAAAATAACCTTCACATTATCCGATGCGCTCCCACGTCTCTCTACACACGCACGCAGGCATTGAAGTGTACATGCATAATACATTCGTATGCATGCTAATTTGCTTCACCACCCTTCCAAGGCAAATGTTAGGAGAGGCACGGGAGTTTAATAACAAATACCCCCCCCCCCACCCCCCTCCCGCAAACCCCCCCCCCCCTAAAAAATATTTAAAAAATAAATAAATACATAAACAAATAAATAAATAATAAAATAAATAAACAAGAAAGGCAACGCCATTATAGATCACGTGTATGACATATTTACATAATTAAGAGTGATCTTTTTGACAAGGGCTGGCTTCTGCAGCAGCAAAATCCATGTTTTCTCAAAGTGTAAGCATATTTCACACATCTGCCAACCTCCCGTGACTCTTGACCTTTATGATGAGTTGACAAAATTAGCATGCATAGAAAGGTTTTGTCATGAGCTATCTTTGTGCAAACGTCGGTTGAGAAATTTGAAAAAATGTTGATAATACCTACAATTTTATCACAAATCGGCATTTTACACACATTATTTTGCCAGCCTCTTGTGACCCTGGACCTATGCGAGGGGTCATCCAAATTAGTATGCATATATAGGTCTTACCATGAGGTATCTCTGTACCAAATTTTGGTTTGAAGTTGTGAATAGTATTTGAGAAAAAACATTTTGTCAAATATGGCTATTTTTACCTATATCCTGAGCTCTCCTGACCCTTGACCTTTCCCAGGGATCAACCAAATTAGTTTAGTGTGCATAGAAAGGTCTTCCCATCAGGTATCTCTGTAGTAAGTTTGGGTTTAAAGTTGTGAATAGTATTTGTGAAAGAAACATCTTTTGTCAGAAATTGTCTATTTTGGACCTATTTTCTGAGCTCTTGTGATTCTTGACCTTTCCCAGGGATCAACCAAATTAGTATGCATAGAAAGGTCTTACCATCAGCTACCTTTGTACCAAGTTTTGGTTTGAAGTTGTGAATAGTATTTTAGAAAAAATAATATATGTCAAAATATAGCGATTTTGGACATATTTCCTAATCCCCTGTGACCTTGACCTTTATGAGAGGTCACTGAAATTGGTATGTTTAGAAAGTATCCTTGGGCCAAGTTTGAAGACTGTGGCTTGAATAGTCTCCGAGAAAATGCCGACGTTAAAGTTTACCATAAACGACGCGGACGGACGACGGACGGACGACCACTGGTGCAAAACATGGACTCACTTTTGCTTCGCACGTGAGCCGAAAATATATTTTAAAAAAATTTAAAAGATAAGAACAAGTTTAGGTACTGTGGTTAACTTCAGAGCCGTCCAAGTCACACTATCAACATAGTGTTGTGCATATTTAAGCGACCTGTCTGAAGTCGAATGTCACAAAAAGGTATATATATATATATATATATATATATATATATATATATATATATATATATATATATATATATATATATATATATATATATGCTTTTGTCTTCCGTATTGAAAATACGGTAGACTTTGAAATGGGGCTGGTCGGAGCGCATTCGGGATCATGCACATGCCGTGTTTGGCGTGCGGGGCAGAAATTCTGGCAAAGAAGTAACGAGATAAAAATGACGTCACGTCTAGCTACGCAAACCTTGCTAGAGAACTCTTTTTGGTGCAAAAGCGCCGAGTGTGTGTGTGTGTGTGTGTGTGTGTGTGTGTGTGTGTGTGTGTGTGTGTGTGTGTGTGTGTGTGTGTGTGTGTGTGTGACAGCGACTAGAGCCCGTGTTTGAGGCCGGACAAGCTTGAAATTTTGGGACATTGTCCCTAACAGAATTATGTCCATAACTTTTTTTCGATGTTTTGATTAAGATGTTCATTGGCGAGAAAATGGCCGTTTCAACAAAAACCGATTGATCCACACTGGAGTCCGTAATGTTTCTTATTTTTACTATCTGTTTTGCATATAGCTAGATAAAAGGGAGATATTGAATGAGTTCGTTAAACAGCATTGTATCTCTATAACGTTTTGAGTGAGAATGAAATATTTATTGAAAATTTTTTTCTTCACGTTTTGGGGATTAATTTCACGAATTATATGAGTTAATCTTAAAACAATTGAATCTTTTTTTTTACGAAAAAAACCCAAAAACAATCTTCTTATTAATAATCGCATGATTTTTTATATCCGGTATTCACATAAGCCTACAGTTTATATCGGCTGTAGGGTACGATTAGGTCAATTGTGACCTGTATGCGCTAGGTGTGAAAATCAGACAATTTTCTGCACCACTTTTTCGGAGTCATTTGTAGAACAGCTGACATAAATTTAATTTTTTTTTTACAAAACACACACACACACACAAAACTTCTCATTAATACCCGCATGATTTTTCATAAACAGCGTTTGCATAAGCCTGCTATTTGTCCTGGCCCTGGGGTATAATTAGGTCAAATTGTGACCTGTAAGCTCTAGGCGTGAAAATCGGCAAGAAATTGCAAAGTACATCCTCTGATACGTCAAATGTTAGTACTGCGATGAGTGTCGTATAACATCGAGTCGTCACTATGAACACGGCGTCGTGGGACTAATGATGTCATGACGTGAAGCTTGAAGTGACGTCATTTCTCTGCGCGTGCTATAATTCTTCTCCAAAATAGCTTTGCTACGCCAGACATCAGAGCTTACGAATGACGAGAATCGCCGTGTGTCCGTCTTTATTTATGTGTGTCAGTGTGTGTGGATCAGAGGGTGGGTTAGAGTAGAAGGAGAAAGATTCCTGTCGCTACACGAGCCCACAGAGCGTACTAATGACCCGGAAGCGCCGTGTGTCCGTCTTTATTTGTGTGCGCCAACGTGTGTGTTGATCAGAGGTTGGCTTAGAGAGGAGGGAAATGAATAAGCATTATAAGTCTAAAAATATGAATAACTCTGAATGTTCCTAAAAGATAAACGCATCTGAGCTCCAAACAATACTGTAGACTTTGGGATGAAATCCTCACCTTGGTTGTTTTATTGATCATGCCAGTGAGTGGGATTATTGTATAGGGATCTAGGAACATTGCCATGTAATCAGGTCGATTTCTGTTTAAGACTGATTGCAACTTATAACGTTGTCTACAGGGATGCTGAAATCCAGCTTGCACTCTATCGACGACAGACGAACGCCTTTCAGATGGCCCTGTTTTCACAGTTGTCATTCACTGGCCCTGACCCTCCAGAAAACGACGCCATAAAGCACATTTTCAACTACGTCATTCAGCAGGAGATAGGTGTGGTTACTGTTAGCACGGAGGTGGTGACTTTGAGATCGGGCGACCATATTGACCCGACCCCTGTTTTACGGTCTTTCGTCCTCCGCCTTCTTCTCAAGCACAGGTAAAGTCTCTCTCTCTCTCTTCTCTCTCTCTCTCTCTCTCTCTCTCTCTCTCTCTGTCTCTCTGTCTCTCTCTCTCTCTGTCTGTCTCTCTCTCTCTCTCTCTCTCTCTCTCTCCCTCTCTCTCTCTCTCTCTCTCTTATAGGAAATCGGTTGTCACACATTAGAGTATGTAACTTTTGTCATATTGAAAAGACTGGAGAAAGACATTGGATGAGTTTGTTATAGCCACCGTTTATCTTTTGAACTTCTTTAGGAAAAGTAATTATCTGCAGACAATTTTTTAAAAGTAACCAAACAGTGACGGTGACGTAATAGCAGAAACAACGTCACCCCCCAGACATCGAAGCAGTACTCTAGATATGACGTCTCTCTCTCTCTCTCTCTCTCTCTCTCTCTCTCTCTCTCTCTCTCTCTCTCTCTCTCTCTCTCTCTCTCTCTCTCTCTCTCTCTCTCTCTCTCTCTCTCTCTGCGATCCTGTACGTCCTCAACAAACAGGATTAGCTGTCTATATTCATGACTCTATTGCGCACTTTACACGCAGAAGAAAAGACCTGGAATCAGACTCTGTTGAAAGCGTGTGGGTTGAGGTGAAGACAAACAAATCGGCCCCTTTGCTTGTTGGATTTGTCTACAGAAATCCGTCTGCATCATTTGAGTGGTACGACGATTTCTTACAAATGGCGGACACCGTTAACAATAGCAGCTCTGATAATTATGTTACTGCTCGGAGACTTTAATATTAACATGTTTTCCCCACACCCTGCTTGGGAGTCTACTATTACTATGGTAGGCCTCAAGCAGCTTATCACATCCGCAACTAGAGTTACGCAGACGTCTGCCACTCTAATTGATCATGTATACACTTCCAACAAGTCAAGGGTCATTAGCTCTCGTGTTCTTCAAGTGGCGATTAGCGACCACTATCCTGTGTGCTGTAGTTGGGCTCTGAAGGTGGACAAGCCGCCATGTCGTAAAAACCAGCATACCACTATTCATTACAGGTCGTTTAAACACTTCAATCGGGACGCGTTTCTCGCAGACCTGAGCGGAATCTCTTTTCAGTCAGTTTATAACTATGATATTCCTGAAGAAGCGTTGGCCGAATGGTACAGATTGTTCCTTGGTGTACTTGACAAGCACGCGCCACTACGTGAGAAGAGAGTCAAACACGCACAGTTACCTCAGTGGTTAAGTAAGGACATTAAAGACGCCATGGCCCTCCGAAAAGAGTTGAAGCGGAACAAAGATTATGCTGCCTTCCGCAAGCAGCGTAACCGCGTAAAGTACCTGGTGCTCGAGGCCCAGAAAAAACACTTCCAGCGCTTGATGGATAATAAAACTGATACCGTATCTGTCTGGCGAGCCCTCAATGCCTTTACCAAATCACGTCAAACACCACCATGTACTTCTATACCTGCTGATACTTTTAATCAACATTTTCTGTCTGCTGCCGACTCACTTTTGAATAAAAGTACTAATAACCTAAACCAGCCGACTATTTCTGTAAAACTAAAACATTTTTGCGACGAGAGACTGGCGCCAAACGACTTTTTTAGTATTCCGTACTTAACTGTTTTCGACGTAGGCAAGTCTATTAGTCAGCTGAAAAATAAACGCTCCCTTGGTCATGACGGCATTAATAGTTTCTTTTTAAAACTGTCTGTCCCCTATGTGGTCGAATCTTTAACATTTATCTACAATTCTATAATCCAGCAAGGCACTTTCCCAAGAAGCTGGAAAATAGCTAAAGTCATTCCGCTGCCTAAAACTAAAGACCTCACTGACCCCAACAAATTCAGGCCAATTTCACTTTTATCAACTTTGTCAAAGCCTATAGAAAAACATGTCCACAGGCACCTGAGTCACTTCCTGGAGACACATAACTTGATTTATCCGTTGCAGTCAGGCTTCAGACCCCGCCACTCTTGTCACACGGCTCTGTCTCATCTGACCAATACCTGGCTAACTTCAATAAACAACGCTGAAATGACCGGTGCGGTATTTTTAGATTTTTCTAAAGCTTTTGACTTAGTCAACCATGAACTGTTGCTACAGAACCTGTTGGCATACCACATAGACACAGATTCCGCTGCCTTTTTTAAATCTTATCTAAGCAATAGATCTCAGTATGTTTTTGTCAACGGTAAGCGTTCCTCAGAAGGTATCATTAAGCATGGAGTACCCCAAGGGTCTATTTTAGGCCCTCTCTTGTTTTTAATTTTTATTAATGACTTGCCTTTGTGTATCTCACAATCAAATGTGCGATGCAATTTGTTTGCAGATGACGCTACTCTCAACGTGACGTCGGCAAAAATATCTACAATTAATTCTTCTTTGCAACATAGTCTATTAGACGTCTCAAATTGGTGCCGAGACAACTACATGATACTTAACCCATCTAAAACAAAGTGCATGCTAATCACTACACGTCAAAAGCACCAGCTAAACCCACCGCCACTTAGCCTTTCCCTTAACTGTCAGCCGATTAAACAAGTTAAGGAGCGCCGGCTGTTAGGCGTCATTATAAACGATCAATTGACATGGCATGCGCATGTAAACAGTGTGTACAAAATTGTGTCCAGAAATCTATTTCTCCTTTCAAAACTTATTTACTTTACGAACTCACCAACTAGAAAACTCTTCTTCAGCGCTCACATCCAGTCCCACATTGACTACGCATCTACAGTCTGGGACGGGAGTAGTGATGCGTGCTTAAAGAGGCTTAATTCCCTCCACCGGAGGGCAGCCAAGCTAATCCTTCCTAATAGCAGAGACAGCACTGACGAGCGACTTAGGGCCCTTGACATGCTTCCGTTACGTAACCTCTTTCTGTTCAATAAGGGCGTGTTAATGTTTAAAGTCCGAAAATCCAAAACCCCGCGGTACGTCTCGGATTTGTTTAAGGATGCTAACACACCATACAAGACATCAAGGAACAAACTGTCAGTACCTAGGCCACGACTCGATATATTCAAAACTAGTCTGTCATACTCAGGGGCCAAACTGTGGAACTCGTTTCCGGCCAATATTACCGAAGCATCTTCATTGTCCACCTTCAAGGCAAGACTATTCCGGCACTTAATTGAGCCGCCGAACAAAGCGCACGCGACTACTGCGTTCTGAATAATGACTGTTATTAAACATGCAGTGTGTGGGCGCGTGTGTATGTGTGTGCGTGCATGTGTGAGGAACAGTGTGTGCGTGCAGATTTGTTTATGCTGGTGTGTGCGTGCATGTGTGTGTGTGTGTGTGTGTGTGTGTGTGTGTGTGTGTGCGCGCGTGTGTGTGTGTGTGTGTGTGTGTGTGTGTGTGTGTGTGTGTGTGTGTGTGTGTGTGTACGTGTGTGCGTGCGTGCATCTTGCGTGCATGTATGTGTGTGTTGGGTTAGTCAGGAGGAAGTAAAACGTCTAGATAATCTTGACGTTTATGCTTACAGTTTTTGCGTTCAATGTACCGAATGTAGTCTTATCAGTGTGCAATGTATACTATAGGTGTGTTTATTATGTAGTAGTGTTTCATGTACCGTATGTAATGCATATTAGCCAGACTTGGGTCGGGACTGTGCTTCGTCTGACGCGGGCGTTGGTTGAAGGCCCCGGACATACATCACGATACCACGTTTGTCCCGGCCTTTAATTCAATGTGTGAGCCGTAGCGGGGTCTGACCTAACTCTGATTTATGTACTTCCGTGTGTGTGCGTGCGCGCGTGTGTGGGTGAGTATGTGCAAGCGCGTGTGTGTGCCGGCGTTCGTGTGTGTGTGTGTGTGTGTGCGCGCGTGTGTGTGTGTGCGTGTGTGTGTGTGTATGTGTGTGTGTGTGTGTGTGTGTGTGTGTGTGTGTGTGTGTGTGTGTGTGCGTGCGTGCGTGTGTGTTTTTATGTAGTTTGTAGCAAGGACAAGAATGAAAAAAGGTCTGCGCACCTATTCTTTTATCCTTGGAAAATAAAGTTTCATTTCATTTCATTTCATTTCTCTCTCTCTCTCTCTCTCTCTCTCTCTCTCTCTCTCTCTCTCTCTCTCTCTCTCTCTCTCTCTCTCTCTCTCGCTCTCTCTCTCTCTCTCTCTCTCTCTCTCTCTCTCTCTCGTGTGTGTGTGTGTGGTAAAAAAAAAAAAAAATACCATGTACAACGTTTTGTATATCCTTAATTTTTCTTCTTTTTGAATTCAGTGTGCTCACTGACGCGGCTAGGAGTCGGTTGTTTGGCTTAGGTTCAGTTATTTTGTTTCCTGTAAGTTTGGAATTTAGTTTGTGTACATTTACCGCCCGTAGTAAGATGCGAGGCTGTGTAGCTCAGCAGAGTGTTTAGACAAAGGCCAGCTGGTGTACTCAGTAACCACATCTCGCCTAGTGTCGTTTTCTCCTTTTTTTCTTTTTTTTTCTTTTTTTTTGGGGGGTGAGTCCTGGGACTTTGCCATTTTCTTGGCGGCTATCCTTTGTAAAGGGCGCTTCGAACTTTCCGAGGCTTTCCTTTACAACGGGGGTTTCGGACTGTCGTTTTATTCCGGAGTTCTCCGTTGCACCGGTTGTGAGAACTCTGTCGTCGTCGTTTTTTTTTTTTTTCCTCTTTGTTTTTCTTCTTATTTTCGTCAGTCTTCCTTTATAACGGGCGCTTAGCACTCTGCCATTTTCCCAAGGCTTCCCATTATAAAAGGATGCTTCGGACTTTGCCATTTTTTGGGCAGTTATCCGTTGTAAAGGGCGCTTCGGACTCTTAGAGTTCTCTCTTGCACAGGCACTGAGAACTCTGCCTTTTTTGTTTGCGTCTCGGAACTTTGTAATTTTTCGGGCGGCTCTCCTTTGTAGCGGGCGCCTCGGACTCTGTCGTTTTTTTCCGAGGCTTCCCTTTACAAAGAGCGCGTCGGACTTAGTCATTTTCGTAGAGGCTGTCTTTCACCAAAGGCCTCTCTGAATTTGTTAATTTTCTAGACTTCCTCATATAGGGCACTTTGAACTTTGTCATTATTGTCGAGGCTGCCTTTCGCCTAAAGGCCTCACCGACTTAGTTTTTTTCTAGATTTCCCTTTACAAAGGCTACTTGTTCGGACTTTGTCATAGAGACGCGCCTTAGACATTAGCATTTCTGTGCCAAACACTTCCCGTTTTAATATAAAAAAAAGTTTTAAAACGACTTTTCTTTTTTTGAAGGGATATAGCATGTTCTTAATTAAACGAACTTTAGTTCGCGAACTCTGACGAACTCGAGTTCACGATCTCGGACGAACCAGGTTGGTTCTTAATTGGACGATCTAAAGATACGGCGAACCTAGTTCGAAGTAGTTCACGAACCTCGGCGAACCATAGTTCGCTGTCGGAAAAGGTTCGCTCAACGTGTTGAGCAAACCTTGGCGAACCTTTTCTCTGATTGGTCAAAACTTGTACCCTCTTCTGCGATGGAGATAAGAAGATAGTCATCGATTCAAACAACTATCGTGGACGGCGATATTTCACTCGTGCGAAGAACAAGACCTATTTTTATTGATTTGTGGGAGGCGGAACGCTGTTTTTGGGATCGCTACTGCAAGGAGTACAAAAACAAAAATCGTTCAAATCGCGAAGCGGCATAGCGGCAGCCATTTTGAACACCTTCCCAGACAGTAAGTACGCCGAATCAAGCACTTCAGTTAAGAAATAGAACCATGGCAAATCTGGTTTCCTGAAGTTCGCCTAGGTTCGTTCAACCTCAATTAAGAAACAAACCAAAAGATCGCCGATCTTCTCCGATCTAGGTTTGCCGATCAAAAGTTCGTTTAATTAAGAACATGCTTAAGAAAGAGAACCATGGCGAACCTGGTTTGCTGAAGTTCGCCTAGGTTCGTTCAGGTTCGTTTAACCTCAGTTAAGAAACAGACCAAAAGATCGCCGATCTTCTCCGATCTAGGTTTGCCGATCAAAAGTTTGTCCAATTAAGAACATGCTTAAGGGAACAATAGTATTAGTCTGCACTCCACTACGAAGGGCTTTTAGTATAATTTTAGACCAAGAGTTTTTTTACGACAGCTAAAGTGAACATGGTGCATAGACGATAGGGTTCTCTTTGATTACCGAACAGTTTGTGCACTTCGTATGTTATTTGGTGGAGGCGGAATACTAGCATTCCGGCTTACCAAATAGCTTAAGAGATGAACCTTTTTTTTCTGTAATCGCGAGTATTCCCTCTCCACCAAATAACATACGAGGTGAACAATTTTTTGTAATCCACGAGAACCCTTTTGCCCCAGCAGTTTATGCCACGTTCTTCCTCGTACTTAATATTCTTGTGGGCTGAAATGTGACCGAAGGAGCCTTCAGAGTGGACGTCCAATGCCAACAAATCCAATAATTATCTTTTATATCAGTTACTAGTGCCCAAATATCTATTACTAGTGCAAAAATAAGCCTTGTCCTGGGTAGCTCGTCGGTCAAGCGCATACCAATGTATAATGCGGGGTCCTCACTCTGTAAATTGTTTGCAGGATTCGTGGTGTGACCCTAAACGACAGAAATATTATCAAAAAAGGAAAAGTAGCCAAAAATGCCCCTGTGTCACCATGAACTGACGTAGAAGGCTCTAGTGAATGCACAAGCCACTGACAGATACTGTGACGTGAAAGATTTCGTAGTTCCAACCAGTGTATCCAAACGATTCTGGGACAAATACATTCCACGTCATTAGTATATGAGGGTAACAAAGAAAACACTTACGTCGTTTGACAATAGTGATATTCCTGTAGTACATCATTTTTGTTTTACCCCTCTTTATTATAGATGATATGATTATCGGAAAACACTGTACTTATATAGAAGGCGGTTTACGGGAATAAATAGGAAAATGATAAGCACCAGCTAAATATTTTTCCAAGGTACGGCTCTGCGGCGGAGACACGTATACATCACATGTTCAATATGGAGACTTTTTACGGTCTAGCGACGAAAACGATTCACTGTAGGCTATGGATCCGCTCAGCGTGCAGTGAGCGCCATCAGATCTACAGTGAACTTAGCTGTTCCGAGAGCTATTGCGTCACCATCATCTTCAGCTAAGTATATGCGTCACCGATATTAACGTAGGGCTCCACACTGTCTCCAAAAGTCAGCTATTATCCCCGAACCAAAAAAGGCAACCATCAGTACCCTTAACGAATACAGGCCTGTGGCATTGACCTCCGTCATAATGAAAACGTTCGATCGGCTGTTCTGCAGCACATCAAGTCTGTCATGCCCCCCTCCCTCGATCCTTATCAGTTTGTTTACCGCGCGAACTAATCAGTAGAGGACGCTGTGTCGCTAGGGCTGCACTATATTCTGCAGCATCTGGAGAAGCCAAATACGTATGATAGGTTGTTTTTTGTTGATTACAGCAGCGCATTCAACACTATCATACCGTCCAAACTGCATGAAAAGCTGCTGCACCTTGGCTTCGTACAGTCCATCTGTAACTGGGTTCTGGATTTCCTGTTAAACAGACCCCAGATTGTAAAGATCGGTTCGTGCGATCAGACCTGTGTTCAGCTGTGTCAGTTCCCTACTCCTGATTAATGTGGACATTTATCCCAGTCTTGACCTTGAGTACGGGAGCTCCCCAAGGATGTGTTTTATCCCCATTGTTGTATTTTCTTTTTACACACGACTGTGTATCCCCCTATGATAGCACACGCATAGTGAAATTTGCTGATGAGACGACAGTCAAGGGTGTTGTACATAACAATGACGAGATTGCATATCGGGATGAGGTAGACATGTTAGTAGGCTGGTGTTCTGACAACAACCTGGATTTGCATGTTGGTAAGACCAAGGAAATCATAATCGATTTCAGGAAAAAGAAAACTGACCCCCTTTCCTTCACCATCCAAAGAAACGATATTAAAATTGTTGAAACGTTCAAGTTCCTGGGTACTCTCATTTTGCATGATCTGAAGTGGGAGAAGAATATTGAACAGCTAGTAAAGAAAGCCCAGCAGCGCCTGTTTTTTCGTCGGCGGTTGAAGTCTTTTGGCGTCAGTCAGCAGATAATGGTGCAGTTTTACCGCGCCGCCATTGAGAGCGTTCTACCATCTCAATGACGGTGCGGTATGCCAGCGCAACCGACGAAGCCCGCAAGAAATTAAATAGGGTGATCAAAACAGCATCGCATATTGTTCGAAGCGATCTCTTCTCGCTGGAATCTCTGTACCACGCGCGCACCATCAAGAGAGCGAGCTCCATCATACATGACGAGCACCATCCTGCACATAGCCTGTTCGAGCTCTTACCATCTGGCTCACGCATTAGGCCAAAACCATTCGTTTTCAGAAGAGCTTTTATCCCTTGGCTGTTCAGGCCCTGTCTAATGTGGCTGTGATGTGATTTAAATCAGCAGATTCACTCAAAGTCCCTTTAGAATTACCTACAGCCCATCTTAGTTGTTTATAGTTCTTTATATGTTCTCTTAACCATTTCTTAGACAGGATATACAGTTTTACAAATACCCCTCACCGGGTCTGCCCTAGGGGACCTTGGTGGGGTTGTCTACTTTTTAGTTCCTAGGGTCACCTTGTCTAACCCCTGCAAGGTGGGTTCTACTCTTTTGGGGGTTTGTATTTCTGTCTTTCTGGTCCATTCATCTGTATTTTTCTTTTAAAATTCTCCCTCCTGTCTGCGCTTCTTGCAGTTCTTTTCTTCATTTAGCGCAGGCACGTCCTGAGAAGGCCTTTGTCGCTTGCGGGACGTAAAGCAATCTATACTCACTCACTCTCTCAGTTTTACAAATACATATGAATTTAGTTAATCTGCTTTCGTTGAGGCTCACTTGGCGGTTTTTGTTGTCAGAATATGGTTATTATGCCGCAAAAAATTACTAATGTTTATGCATATGGCAATAAAGATTATCTTATCTTATCGTACCTTATCTTATCTTAAACGGTTGGATTCGGGGCCATAGTCCTAGAGCCCCAAAAACGGCTGAAGCCCCTGCCGGGGTTAGTTAGTCGATGACTCGTCCGATTTTTGAAAATTTATTTATTTATTCATTTATTTATTTATTTATTCGTTTATTTTTATTTATTTATTGTTTTATTTTTAATTATTTCTTTTAATTTAATTTTTTAAAATTTTATTTTGTATTTTTATTTTATTATTTTATTTATTTATTTATGTTATTTTATTTATTTATTTATTTATTATTATTTTTTATTTTTCTTAAATTTTTTTTTGGGGGGAGGGGGGTGGTGGCGTAGGAGCCTTTGTTCAAGAACAATTCAATAACTATTTAACTCGGCACAGTTTAGTTCTTTTTCCGATATACTATTTTCAAGTACCCGCTTTTCAATAGCATAACAATGTGAAAAATCGTCGTATTTCACATGTCGAATTTCCACGAATACGATGGCTTATTTTAATCCTTGTATGCTTTGCTGTTAAGAAAGAGTCTTAACGCACATACAGAAAGTTTTAGATTATATTATTTCGCAAAGCGCTTAGATGAAGATTACATTCAAGTGACTCGAAGTTAGAGGTATGCAGCAATTGGACAGCGATATATAATCTGAATATGTATAGTGTGTCGTTGTGTGTTCCAAAAGATGAGACATGTTTGACTTAGACTCCGAGATTTAAAAGGGAGAAACACGTTCGACTGATCCGAAGTTGGAGTTAATGTAAAATCATTTAGCAGCTTTGGACGGAAAAATAAACGCGCTTCAACTTGTCCGTACTAGAGTTAGGTTATTTGAGACAGTACCAATACAACTGCTGAGAGAGGATGCAACGTACAATACGTAAAACATAATGTGGTAGATTAAAAAACTTTCTTCTGTCTTTGAATAATCACCTTGAAAATTCACATGAAGGAGTAGTGGAAACGTAGAAATGTGACCAGCAAGTAACTTCTGTGCACCTTTGTTGTGTGTCCGTTGTGGTTGCCCGATTCATTGACTGCATATATTGTGTTCTACTTCCTGACGCTGTGTGGTGTGTTAATGGTACTTGCCTTGATGCAACACATGGACTAGAGGAATAAGATTTTAAACAGTTTTTCCATGCGAAGTTTGCTGCGCCTATGAGCAAATACTTTCATCATGTGTAGAGGGTCAGGGATTTACACATGTAGTGGTGTTTGTTTTTGTTTTGTTTTTGTTTGTTTGTTTGTTTTGAAGCTCACGTGCGATAGCAAAAGTGAGTCTATGTGATGGCCACTGTTCGTCGTCCGTCCACCGTCGTATGCGGTAAACTTTAACGTTGGCATTTTTTCGGAGACTATTCAAACCACAGTTTTCAAACTTGGCCAATACTTGTTGCAATACCTTTCTAAACAGTTTGGGAGACCTCTTTTTAGGGTCAATGTTACATAGGATAATATACATATTTTGGCATTTTTTTTTCCAAATACTATGCACAACTTGCAACTCAAACTTGGTACAAATATACCTGATGATAAGACATTCATGTGCTTACTAATTTGGGTGAACCCTCGAAAAGATCAAGGGTCACAAGAGACCAGGAAATAGGTTTTTAAAAAAAATAGCCAGTTTGTAACAAAAGTCTTTTTTTTTCTAAAATATAATTCACAACTTCAAACCCAAACTTTGTACAGACATGCCTGATCGTAAGACCATCCTATGCTTCCTAATTTGGATGACTCCTCAGAAAGGTCAAGGTCTCAAGGGATCGTTAAACGATGTGAAATTTTATTTTAAATTTATTTATTTATTTTCTTTTCTATTTTTATTTTTTTAATTTTTGGTTTGAATCTTATTTTTTTTATCAAATTTTGGCAAAAACAAAAATTGCACTAAAATATGGCAAAGGTAGCTGATGATATGACCTTCCTATGCATACTAATTTGGGCAAAATTCAAGGGTCACAGAAGGTTGACACGAGTGTGAAAAGTGCATGAAAGTTAAGGAAACATAGATTTCACAGGTACAGGTTTACTTTTGTTAGAACACTTCAACACTTGCTGATTTCAGCGACCTGTCAGAAGGGTCAAGGAGTCGAAATGGTTAAGTCACAAAGGTCAAATCAGTTATGTGGACCTGTCATGCACGTGAGCCTTAAGGGCTTTGTCACTCTTGTTTCTTTCTCAGTTTGTGTGGTAACAACATGTTGAGTTTATATATATATATTTAAAACCGATGGCTTATTTTAATTATTTTATACTTTGCAGTGAAGAAAAAGTGTTACAGCACATACAGAACGTTCTAGATGACACCAGGACGCAGCAGCATGCATCCACTGAGCTCAGCCTTCTCGTTGTTTATGCAATGGAGGTAATGCTATAGTTTAGTGCATGGTTTGTGTGTTACGGTCGATTGAGAAACTGATATGTTACGCACATGCAATATGGGGTGCAGCATTTGTATGAGTTAGGTTTTGCCAGTGGTTTCTTGTCACCAGAAGGGTGTTGATATCAAAAAGTAAAGTATCGGTCTCTGTAATCGGACCCAACAGACAAGAACCACTTGTGCAGATTAACTCGTGACAAATGAATGCGTTTCAGTTGTAAGTATGTATGTAAAAACATAAAACATATATAAGCACGCAGTACGCCATTTAAAATACCCCTAGATTTGTAATCGCAAAATCAAAATACGCAGGGGACACAACTCTCAATATCAGACAATTCCTTTACCAGGAATCCTGGCGGAAATTGCTTGCACTTTCCTTCCTATATTTCGGTCGAAGGTGTATAGTATAACGTATGACATGTCGACATTTCACACAAAGTAAGTACCCTAAGTAGTTGTTAACGCGTGCATTTAGAACTTTTTGTTGCATAACACCCTAAGCTTTTATTTAACTCGCTTTTTGTTTCTGCGACGTTTCGTCTATGGTCAGTACGTACAGCTTATGTAGGGCCTTCCTAACTTAGAACATTTTAAAATTATATTTGGTATGATATTGATACCTAAGGTATTACATAACACCTGCATACAGTTGTTTGTTGTTTAGATTGTGCACTTTTGTGCCTAGCGGTTTGACTTAACCAGGTTAGTGGGTGTTTGTAACAGTGAGAAAAGTGATCGGCCGAAGCTGCAGTTGGGAAGAACGATTTGCGTAGCGAGTGCGTTGTCATTGCAACGTGTGATAAGTTGATGCTTCTCATCACCCGTTCACTGGTAACGTGTGATATGTGTGGCATCCCGTTGTCTTGATAACGGTCGACCAGGGGAAAAGATGAACAGAGCTAGGTAAATGAGAAAAAGTCTAAAGCGTCGGAAAAAGACTGTATAAGTTATTAACGTTCATTGACTTAGATTGTCGTGTGTTGTACACTAGGATCGCGAGCATGAAAAGGAAGCCACCGATGAGGATCGTGACCAGGTGGTGTACGTGACAGATGTGATTCGTGATAGCCACGATCAGCTGGAAGATTCCGTCTCTGAACTGGCCACCCTCATCGCTCTCGGTCGTCTCCGCTATGCTATAGCTGCATTCAGTCGTATTCTGTACACGACCGTCATTGAGCCCAGGGATATTCCAGACGACACAAATCTGCCTACTGAACTCATTCAAGAAGCCCGGGAGGTTTGCAGTGATCCAGATGGCTGGCCAAGGTAAGCAGTCATGTTAATTTTACTGTCGACTTTGTAGTTCTTAGAAAATGAACACTCTTTTTCTTTGGCTCCTCTTCCCGTCTACCCGAACTGCGCCACGAGTCGCGAGATCTAAAAGTGGACATGATGATAATGATGCTGACGATGTTGAAATAGTTCGCCATTTCATGTTTTGGATTTTGGTATTGAAATGTAAATAAACAACCAATTAAACATGAGTTTCATTGCTTACGAATTTACTTTCTGAAAAAAAACAAGCATGCAAGAGTGTCGTTAAGATTAACATTATTATGTAATATGTCCAGCATTACAACCAATTATTAAACAAATATTGATTTTAAACACCAAGCTTCACAACATTGCCTGAAGATGGAGCGACCCCAAAAAAACTTTGTGTTATCATTTATTGTTTCTTGCTGGCTCATTTGGCAGTTTATGCTGTTTTTGGGTTGTTTCGTATGTTTGCCAGTTCAGAAATAAAAATGGTTTTCTTACAGGAAATACCTCATAAAGCTTTTGTGCCGCGAGTTTGGTGTACCAGCGTTCTCTGTCCTCGTAAAGCGATCCGAAGAGATTGAATGCTTGGCGTGGATTGGATGGGACATCAGACTGGTAAATAGCGAAATTTTAAGCATCACGTACCGATTATATTACTCCAGCCAGTCTGTGGACAAGGTTAAAATAAATTTAGAAGTCAGATTTTCTTACATTATGAAAATAAACTGCATGTATATATATGTATATATATATATATATATATATATATATATATATATATATATATATATATATATATATATATATATATATATATATATATATATATATATATATACCCACTCCATAAAGTTGTCCCTTCTTTGACACATGTATTGATATATTGTATAACAAGCAAATTAATATTCATGAGATTGCTAGGTATACTTTCCTTCCCAAACTCCCTCGCGCACCAAGAAGACTCGATCTTGCTGATACTTGGATTTTCAAAACGGAAACGCGAAATATGCTCACACTGCAACATTAACGCGCTCCTTATGTGTAGTAGTAATGATATAATTCTTAGTGTGTATGAATGCTCGAAATTTATATCCTATACACACACGCGAACGGAGAAAAGACGACAGGAAATGTTCGAGTCGGGCTGGACTGACAAGTGAAATTGACGAGATGTCAGCTGGCGATCGACAACCTGAGAAAAGAACAAAATAAACAAACCTGCTGCCATTTTCCGCAATTATGCGCGATCTAGTTACAAGTAGAATTTACTCAGCAACGCGCATGGTTATACAATGCTCTGCTGTCTTCTAGTCAATCGAAATCTACGCGCTGAGTCGACAGCGATGTGCGGCCGTCTGGCCATTCATGTGTTTTGTCTGAACGCCGCAATCAGCCGCAAAATGAATGACGCGAGGCATAGTTTTGTTTTGGACTGGGTACTTAAATTATATTGAGCAACAAATTTGCTTGATATAGTGCCGATAAACAGACAGATGTGATTACTTGACTCGAATTCAAATGTTTTCGTCTTCTACTCGGACATTTTGATTCGAGCCTCGTAACCACATCTGCCTGTTATCGCACTATACCAAGCAAAATGTTGCTCAATATAATATAATATAATATAATATAATATAATATAATATAATATAATATAATATAATATAATATAATATAATATAATATAATATAATATAATATAATATAATATATATACTCTTGGCTTGACTTCGCGAACGAAGATTTTATAGGAGTTGCCCACGACGTCTGCAGGCTTGTTCGTGGCTGCGGAGGCCAATCCGGGATAGGCAGGTTCGACTGCAGTGGCTGCAGGGGGAGGTATGGCCAGGGTTCTGAGTTGCGGCATCTCTGTTTTTTCTCCTGAGCCGCTTGTCCTTAAGGCTAGCTCTGCGAGAGTCCTCAAAGGAGACAGCTGCCTTGTAAATGGTGGAGCGCCAGGTGTTACGGTCCACAGCAAGCGAAGACCACTGGTGGTGGTCGATTTGGCAGGCACTAAGTGACTTCTTGAGACAGTCTTTGTATCTCTTCTTTGGTGCCCCTCTGTCACGGTGTCCAGTAGCAAGCTCGCCAAACAGGGTGATCTTTGGTAGGCGATGATCCTCCATCCTGGAGACATGCCCCACCCAGCGGAGCTGTGTCCGCAGCAGCAAAGCCTCGATGCTCACAGTTTCAGCCTGTTCAAGGACCTCGACGTTGGTGACATAGTCACTCCAGTGAATGCCCAGGATGGTACGCAGGCAGCGCTGGTGGAAGCGTTCGAGGAGTCGTAGTTGGCTGCGGTAGAGGGCCCAGGACTCGGAACCATACAGCAGGGTGGTGAGGACCACAGCTCTGTACACGCTGATCTTGGTGACAGTTTTCAGCTGTTGATTGTGCCACACCCACTTGAAAAGTCGCCCGAATATATATATATATATATATATATATATATATATATATATATATATATATATATATATATATATATATATATATATATATATATATATATATATATATTCTTTACTTTTAACAAAGGCGTCGCCCAAAGCCAAAAAATGCACTCAATCAGATTAGCTCCAAAGGACGTAATTTTTCATTAAATTCTGAGAATGCTGTGCTAATGCCATGGAATTCCAGGCTGGTAAGCTTGCATTGTGTCATCAGGACATCAGCTGCCCTTTTGTGACTGCATCGCTTATTAGATCTTTTGAGCCTTCCACTGAACACCTACTACATAAAGTAATAGGGACTACCCCAAGGTGTTGCCTTTTCAAAATGAGTCTGTCTTCTTCCACTGCAACACCTCATAAAGCTGTAGGAATGCAATCCCCGCTGTACTAGTGGTGCTACCAGTAAATTTTGGAGGCGGCTTCTGGTACATGCGTCCTGTTTGCAAGTTCAGGTTACGCCGTATGCCTACCTGAAGAGCCCCCCCCCCCCCCCCCCCCCCCCCCCCTTGGAGCGAAACCGGTCGTGGGCGGCAAAAACTTTAAATCTACTCAGCAGGTCCAATATCTGTTTGGGAATATTTTTTATCTTCCCCCCTCGGGGGGAGGACGGGATATTCTCCAGCGGATGGCGGGGCGCCTGGGGGGTAGTCCCTATTACTTTATGTAGTAGGTGTTCAGTGGAAGGCTCAAAAGATCTAATACGCGATGCAGTCACAAAAGGGCAGCTAATGTCCTGATGACACAATGCAAGCTTACCAGCCTGGAATTCCATGGCATTAGCACAGCATTATCAGAATTTAATTTTAAAAAAATTATATATATATATATATATATATATATATATATATATTGAGCAACATTTTGCTTGATATAGTGCGATAACAGGTAGATATGATGACGAGGCTTGAATCAAAATGTCCGAGTAGTGCTGTGTCTATGATGCAAGTGATGTGTTCAGTTTTATATTACGATATGTCCTATGTGATTTGTGTTACTATGAACTCGTGTTTATTGTCTTTATGTTTAGACCACAATAGTTACTAAGGCATACGGTGTGTGTGTGTGTGTGTGTGTGTGTGTGTGTGTGTGTGTGTGTGTGTGTGTGTGTGTGTGTGTGTGTGTGTGTGTGTGTGTGTGTGTGTGTGTGTGTGTGTGTGTGTGTGTGTGTGTGCTCCTGACCGAAATCGTCATCCGACCAAATTTGTTAGTTATCGACAAATTGTTCGGTTTGCCTCAGGCATTTTTTTTTTTTTTTTTTTTTTTTTTTGCCGTTTATTGTTCGTTTAGGCTATGGAGAAGGACAAAATACTGCAAGGGAGAGAAGTGGCTTTCAAACGGCATAACTTGTTTCAATGCGATAAGAAGAATGTGCGCTTTGACCAGGTTCGAAATTAGGGAAAATGCACATATTTTGATGTGGAAAAAAATGTAAACAAACTCCGGGTACTTTGTTTATTTAAGATTTATGGGTGTTCAATAAAAGCTCTGAGGAAAAGGAGTATGTTTTCGCATAGAAAACACTCTGAACTTGCAGAAAATCTGGAAAGCCCAAAACAGCCAACCTGACAGATTTTTCACATTGGCAGTGTCCTAGCTCGCCTTAAATGGCATTAGCACTGCAGAGTACTCTCAGAATGGAAATGTTAAATTATATATATATATATTTATATCTTTTTCTAAGCGTGCTTCTTTCTTCGTTGGTGTTTTTTATGAACTGTGTACAGTGAATTAGCTTTCTTCCCCGTGGTTTTTGGCTCACATGCATACTAATTTGGATGACCCCTCGGAAAAGCTAAGGGTTATAAGAGGCCGGCAAAATGTGTGTAAAATGCCAATTTGTGACAAAATTGTAGGTATTATCAACATTTTCCTAATTTTTTAATACAATTTGGCACAAAGGTAGCAGATGAAAAGACCTTCCTATGCACACTAATTTAGCCTAATCATCGCAAAGGTTAAGGGTCACGGGGGATTGACAGATGTGTGAAAAATGCTTACATTTGGAGAAAACATGGTTTTTGCTGGTGCAGAAGCCAGACCTTATTGTCACAAAGGTAACACATATATAAATAGATCATACACGTGAGCCAGGCGTTGCCTTTCAAGTTTCTTGTATACTTGTAGAATTACTGGTGTTAAACCTTCCCATGTCCATTTAATCGTGTAAATGTGGCCGCTACGCTACAAATTGCATCCTGTTGCTCTTCAGGTTTGCAACTCGCGTTCATTATTTGAGTGCCTTTGACAAATGAAAAGTAGGTCAAGACGTAATAGGGCTGATTCTCATTCAAACTAACCCCACTGACATTGCACACTGGTTCGTTTTTAGCTGTGTCCATTGCAAATGCTCTACATTGAACTTTTCATGTCCCGTAATTGTAAAGTCCTTGATGACGTACGTCATATGCCATCAAAATGAGAAGTCCTAACACACTCTTTGTACTTCTCTAACATAATGCCAAAACCAGGAACAAAGCATATTAATACAACGACATTACAACGCGACAGTAAACATTGTTGTCACTCAGTTCATAATTATGTATAGACTTGTACTTTTTATCTCGGGTACGTTACGACTGGAACGGTAGCAAGTGCCCTCTTTTAATGACTGTCTATTTTTTAATTTTTGCAGCCCACAGAAATTCCTGATCGGTACCTTGTTTGTGGTGACGACTACCGCAGGTTCCGGTCTCACGTTATGCGAGCCATGAAGGGAGAGATCAGATCTCTGAGCGAAACGCTACAGGTATTTTAGGCTTAAAGGCTTTTAACTGTGTGTGTGTGTGTGTGTGTGTGTGTGTGTGTGTGTGTGTGTGTGTGTGTGTGTGTGTGTGTGTGTGTGTGTGTGTGTGTGTGTGTAGCAAAGCGCAGATCATGAAGTGTTGAAGGCCCACTACCGCTGTAACTGTTCAAAGAAACACTTCTGTAACAAACGGTTGCGAAATTCTACACACATGTGTAGTTATGGTTCATTTGGACACAGGGGAATCCAGTTCAACACACGTCGTCTTAATATCAAGTAACCTGACAATGACTCCACTCCTTTCTATAGCCCACTCGGCACCAGCCTCCACGTGGCGTGGGTGGGTAGTCTCCTCGGTCACTGACTGAGTGGGCTAGCGAAGGGGTGCCATATTTGTCCAGGATAGGACTTGACGTCAGCAGATATGTTGTTCATTCTTTTTCACTGTTCGTTTTTTCAGGTGTGCTAACCCAGGTCTTACCATGCTGGATTGGTACTTTAAAATACTCATTAGTTTTTGTTCCTTTGGATCACGAGTGTTTGCCGTGCTTGTGGGAGAAGAATAATAATAATAATAATGCCGTTATTATATAGGCGCTTTTTCTCAATTTTGGGGAAATCGACTCAAAGCGCCGCGCCTGAAACCCAACACACTTACGAAACAGACACGGATTTACGCCATTTAAGACAAACACAGTACAAGACAAACGAAGGGCCAGTCAGCTACTGAAGTTACAGAGATTTTTGATCGCTTGTATTTTGAAATTTGTAAAGTGGCCTGAAACCGGTACCAAAGTGTGGGGGGTGGAAGAACCGGAGTACCCGGAGAAAGAACCCCCGACGGTCCGCCCGAATTAACGGTGACACTTACCAGAGGAGAAAAGTCCAACGCCGGAACCCGGTATCGAACCGCTCACCTCTGGAATTGGTGGCAGGCGTCTTAACCACTGCGCCACGGACCGCCCCAAGAGCATCCTGGTGGTTGAAGCACTCCACTTTGGCCTTGACTTCTACTTAAACAGGAGGCTAGGAGTATCGGCCTAGTCAATCGGCTCTTGTCACGTTGAGCCCTATCCCACTTTTCACATGCAGGTTGATATACGGAGCACCATGCTATAGCCTCTGCTGCTGATTAGGTGCTTTACGCCAGTATTCCCCTGCATGCGGTGGCTCAGACGGTTCAATCGGGCTTAACCCCCTGAGTATATCGTTATGGCAGTCTCCATCGTGCGTCGGCTGGAGACCCGTCGACAAATGCACTTTCCCTTGTTGGGCTCGGTGGTGGGCGAGGACCACCGGGGGATAAATATCTATCATACTGTAATATGGAAACCACAAAAAAAACTGGCACCAAAGTGGCACATAACCGCCGACATTGTCCTTGATAGCGACTCCGACTGTGAGGACGCGACGCCTCAGGCGTCGGCCGTCTGGCCTCGCTTCCTCATTGTCAATAGCAAAGTTTAAAAAAAAGCCTGTTTCCAAGCTGCACCCTTTTCTGTTGGGGGAGACCCTCAGGTGTTGGCAGGCCTGAGGCCCAGCGCCTTAGGTCTGGTGACTTGCTGGTAGAGTGCCGTACCCGGGCTCACTCCAACGGGCTACTGAGGCTCTCTTCCATCGGAGACACTCCAGTGGAGGTCACACCCCACAAAACGATAAATTCTTTTAGAGGAGTGTTTAAAGATCAAGCATTGGCAGGAGTGTCGGAAGATAAACTTGTACGGAACCTTAAGTCGCAAGGGGTGACTTACGTCAGGCGCTTCGCTTCCAAGAGAGGTATTAGGGAGATCCGTCTCCCTACCATCATCCTGACGTTTGGCACCCCCGCCCCTCCTACTACCATCTGGGGAGGTTATTACTCTTTGAAAGTGAAGAAGGACGTCCCTCTCCCCCTCCGGTGCTTTAAATGCCCAAAGTATGGCCATGGGCAGAAGACATGCCGCCAGGCAGGGGCTTCATGCGCCCGTTGCACTAAGCCCGGATACTCTGCTGAGTCCTGCACAGCCACCCCCCTGTGTGTGAATTGCCAGGGAGCGCATTTGGCTTAAGTTAAGAAATGCCCTTGTTGGATATCCGGGTGCAAGATTCAGCAGGTGCGTGTGGAGAAGGGGCTGTCCTTTGCAGACGCCAAAAAAATTGGTTTGATGGTCCTGGTGCAGCTGAGGCTGCCTCAAACAGTAGCACCTCTGTCTTTATTTTCAGTGCTGCGGTGGCAGGCAAGCGCCCCACAAAAGATTTCTCATGTCAAACCCCAACTTCTTGGTTGGGGGCCGAGCCTCGGCTCCTCTCGCCCCTGGAGAGTAACCCTCCTCCAGTGTTGACGAGGAGCCAGGTAACGCAAAAGGCGGACACTACCGGTCCGGTAGCACCGCCTTCTGCTGCCCATAAGCCTCTTTCCCCGCCCAAGCCTGTCAATCTGTCTACTTCAAAGGCTTCTGGCTCTGGTCAGCCTTCTAACGCCACTAACTATAACGGCAAGAACGCTACCCAGAACCAGGTCTAAGAACTCTACGGGACCGCAATGAGCACGGGCCCAGAAGGGGAACACTGATGTCCCCCTTCAAAACAAATATGCTGCATTGGAGGAGCAGATGAAGGGAGTGGAAGTTGTCGCAGCTGGTGCTGCGGCAGCTTCACTCCCCTCATCTCCGAAGAACCAGAGGAGGCCCGGGAGCCGGCCTCCCTCTGTTTCTTCGACTCCTTCCAAAGCAAAGTTAAAGGGGGAAAGAAACTCTTCTCCACCACATAAGACATAATCATGTACTCTCTGCTTCAGTGGAATTTGAGGAATTACGTCTTTTAGTCAAGTCCTATAACCCCTCAGTAATATGTCTTCAAGAGACTTACCTAAAGACTTCTGACCCTGTGTCTTTTAATGGTTTTAATGCTATCCATTAAGTCTCTGAATTTTTCAGAGAGGCGCTCGGGTGGAGTGGCTCTTCTCATTAGTAGCCAAATTTTATGTAGCCCCGTTGGCATCAACACCTGTCTTCAGGCTGTCGCAGCTCGGGTTACCTTAAAGAAGACCATAACCATATGCAGTGTTTACCTGCCACCATCCGTGCGGGTCTGTAGTAATGATATTTTTTACTTAGTAGATCAGTTGCCCCCTCCCTTTATTCTCATGGGAGATTTTTATAGTCACGCTCACCTCTGGGGTAGTAACCCCTATGATGGCAGAAGTCGGATGTTAGAAGATGTTTTTTTCTCAACTTAGCCCCATGTCTTTAATGATGGCTCACCTACCTACTATAACCCAGGTTCAGGATCTAGTTCTGTTCTAGACCTCGCTGTGTGTGATCCTTCTCTCATGCTGGACTTTGACTGGAAGGTTCACCTGTATAGTAGTGACCACTTCCCAGTAATCCTGTCATCGGTCAGCTGTGAGGAGAATCCACCAGTGGGGCCCTGGAATCTCAAGAAAGCTATCTTGCCTCTGTTCGCCTCCCTATGTCAGTCTTGTATTACAGAGGAGGTGATCATTTCAGCTGAAGAACCTGTTTATTGTTTTACTTCTGTTTTTTTTTTGGACGTAGCAGGTGAAACCATCCCTAAAAGTTCCACATCAGTCCCTCGGAAGCCGAGAGTACCATTGTTCAATGAAGAGTGCCGCAAGGCCCCCCAAAAACGCACAAATCTCCTCAGCGACGTGCTTTTCGTAATCCGTCGCAAGCGAATATTGTAACCTTTAAAAGACAGAGGGCGAAAGCCCGTTACATTTTTAAACGTGAACGCCGTGCTTCCTGGAGACGTTTCGTCTCATCTTTATCTTCTAGGACTCCGTCACAGAAAGTCTGAAAGGCTGTTCGATGAATTAGGGGCAGGGGTGGCTCGTCTTCTGTCGGCCATCTTAGAGATGGTGCCAGTTTGGTCACAGATAAAAAGGCTGTGGCCAATTTACTTGCCTCCACCATTTCCCATAATTCAACAGAGCATTATTCACCCTTCCTGCAGAGACCGAAGGAGAAGTGAGAGTCTCGTATTTGTGATTTTATATCGGATAACTCAGATTATAATACCCCTTTTACATTATCAGAGTTGCAGTAAGCCCTGCAAAACTGTAATGACTCTGATCATGGACTAGATACGATCCACTATCAGCTCCTAGCGCATCTGACTGAGAAGTCGCTCCTCGTACCCCCACCCGGGTCTGCCCTGGGGGATTTAGGTGGGGTTAACTACTTTTTAGTTCCCAGGGTCACCCTGGTCAGCCCCACAGGGTGGGTTTTCCCCTTTATTCTGGGGCATGTGTTTCTGTCTACTCTTGGTCCATTCACCTGTATTTTTCTTTTTTAAATTCTCCCTACTGTCCGCGCTGCCTGTAGCTCTTGATATTGGACGTGTGTTGCTAAATGGTCTCAGGTTTATTTAGCGTATTAGACCGGCGGGCAACATACATTCAATATTCTGTTTAGTTTTTGGTTTTTTTCTCAGGCAGTGCAGACACGTCCTGAGAACGTCTTGTTGCTGTCGGAACGTTAAGCAATGTACAACCAACCAACCAATCGCTCTTCGTACTTCTCAAGGCCTTTAACTATATCTGCCTTTAATCATTTTCCGCCAATCTTGGCGCCTGGCTGTGGTTGTGCCAATCCCCAAACCGGGTAAGGATCCTTCTGACCCAGACAACTACCGGCCAGTCGCTTTGACATCATGTTTACGTAAAATTATAAAACGCCTGGCCAACGCCCGCCTGGTGTGGCATCTTGAGTCACAGGGTCTCATCACAGACATCCAGTGCGGTTTCCGGCGCTCTCGTAGTACAACTGACCATCTAGTCCGCTTTGAGTCGTTTATCCGAGATGATTTTGTCAACAAACAGCATGTCTATGCAATTTTCTTCGATCTTGAAAAGGCATATGACATTACTTGGAAGTATAGTATAATGTCTGACTTGTTGGACATGGGTTTTAAAGGGCACCTGCCCGTGTTTATTCACAATTGTTTGTCTAACCGGTCGTTCAATGCCCGTGTGGGCTCCACCCTCTCCGACTCCTTTGAACAGAAGATGGGTGTCCCGCAGGGCAGCATTCTATCTCCTGTTTTATTTAATATTAAAATTAATAATGTGGTAAAGGCCGTCAAGGATGATTCTGAATGTTCTTTGTTTGTTGACGACTTTGTTTTGTGCGCACGAGGTCGAGGACTTGCGTCCCTTGAGAGGCGCTTGCAACTGTGCGTTGATCGCATCCAGGGGTGGCTGTCTCTCAACGGATTCAAGTTCTCTCCCTTCAAGACAGTCTGTGTGCATTTTACTAACCAGACGCAATTATTTCCAGAACCTAGCCTGAGCATTGCTGGACTGCCAAATAAGGTGGCCGAGGTGGCAAAGTTTCTGGGGGTCATCTTTGACAAAAGTCTGACTTTCCGCAACCTTATTAATTACCTTAGAACCTCTTGTCAGAAGGCCCTCCACGTTCTTCGTGTCGTTGGTCGTACTGACTGGTGTGCAGACCGCACTGTCTTACTTCGACTCTACCGGGCCGTTGTTCGGTTCAAACTCTTCGGCTCTGTGGTATATGGCTCGGATTCCATGTCTGTTCTACAGCGTCTGAACACAATTCACCATCAAGGTCTGCGGATATGTCTTGGGGCCTTCAGGACGTCTCCAGTTCCTAGTCTGTATGCCGAGGCAGTTAAGCCTTATCTCAAGCTCCGCCGCATCCGCCTCATGCTCAGCTACGTTCTGAAACTGAAGGTCCATCCAGACAATCCTGTCTATGATTGTGTTTTTAAACCGCCATTTGCAGAGATTTACGATACCCATCCGGGAGTTGTACGTCCACTTTTCTTCCGAGTCCGAGCTCATCTGCAGGAATCGGAACCTCTGCAACACATCACTCCACCCTGGCTGTTACCGGTTCCTGACATCTTGCTGGACTTGACCGCCCACAAGAAGGACTCTACTCCACCAGCCATATACCAACAGAGCCTCAATGAACTCCTTTCAAGTTTTCCTGGCTATTGTCGTATTAATACGGATGGGTCAAAGTCTGAGGATGGGAGAGTGGCTGTGGCCGCAGAGTCCTCGCGCCATCCTAGACGCCCATTTAAGCACCGCCTCCCAGACCATTCATCTATATTTAGTGCAAAACTGCAGGCGGTTCTGCTGGCACTCAAGCATGCTTATCGGTCTAGGGAAAGGAACTTTCTGATTCTGTCTCACTCTCTTTCTGCCCTGCAGGCCCTTCAGGGCGCAGAAACAGACCACCCACTGCTGGTGCAGATTAGAGAGCTCTACGCAGACTTCATGAAGGAATATTATGACATCATTTTTATTTGGGTCCCAGGACATGTGGGCACCGAAGGCAACAGGATCGCAGATTCTGCTGCCAACGATGCTCGCAACGACCCTGTCCCTGACATACAGACTGTTCATAGTGATTTTAGATCTGTGATTAGTGCGTACGTACCCCGTGAGTAGTAGTCCGAGTGGAACAAAGAGGAAGCTAACAATCTGCATGAAGCTCTTCCTATGGTGTCCGACAGTCTTCCTTATCGCTGCGGCAGCCGCCGTGAGGAGACTGTCCTTGCTCGGCTCCACATCGGGCGCACGTATGTTACGCACTCTTATTTACTAAAACAGGAGGAGGGTCCATGGTGTTATGCCTACGACGAGCAGTATTCTGTTAAACACTTTTTGCTGTCTTGTGCCGATTTAATTGACACAAGGTATAAACACTTCACAGCAGACTCCTTGAAGATTTTGTTCCGGGATATACCCCAAGACAAAATCTTCAGTTTTTTGAAAGAGTGCAATATTTTTAATAAGATTTGAGCATTCATAGACTATGATAATTCTATTATTTTGACCATTTTGAGTCTGTAGACGTTTCCTTTAAAGACCTGTGCGACATTTTAGCATGAAATATTTTAAAGATATATTTATATTTCTTGTCTTAAGACCTTTCTTTTAGTCTGGCTGGCCAGATTTTTACCCATCCCGCCGTGAGATGGCCTTAGTTGCCTGCTCGGCGTTAGCCCAAATAACTAACTAACTAATACTCCTTTCTATAAATAAAGTGCTATCACTACGAGAAACAGCTAAAAATAGTTTGAAACGCTAACGGCTGCACAGAATAGTTAAGTGCTATTACGTATGTGCTGTTGCTGCCTGTCCAAACTGCTTTTTAAAGTTAACTAGGTGTGTCGACAAGACATAAACACAAAAGGTGCAGAAACGTATCTTCGGATTTATGCGTAATGGTGCTTCAGATGATGTGATGACCTCATCGTCATACAAATAGGAAGAGGAAGACGAAACTGTCCTGCAGTCCATGTTTCCAAATTTGCCCCACCCGGGTCTGCCCTGGGGGACTTGGGTGGGGTTAGGTATTTTTTAGTTCCCAGGGTCACCCTGGTCAGCCCCACAGGGTGGGTTTATCTCTCTATTCTGGGGCATGTGTTTCTGTCTACCCTTTGTCCATTCACCTGTATTTGCCATTTTAAAACTCTCCCTACTGTCTGCACTGCCTGTAGCTCTTGATATTGGATGTGTGTTGCTAAATGGTCTTAGCTTTATTTAGGCCCATGTGTTAGGTTTATTTAATGTATTTGACCGGCTGGCGACATACATTCAATGTTCTGTTTAGTTTTTTTTTTTTTTTTCATAAGCAGTGCAGGCACGTCCTGAGAAAGCCTTGTTGCTGTCGGGACGTTAAGCAATGTACAATCAATCAATCAATGTTTCCAAATTTATTCCAGTAACGTCGTTACACTTGCAAACTAAGGAGAAACAAAATGCACTATAAGAAGAGATTTTAACGTTTAAAAAAAATAAACAAAGCAAAGACAAAACATAGTGAACTGCTGATGAGCTCCACTGCGATGACGTCACGTGGCGCGAAGTTGGATTTGCCTCCCTAACATTTGCAAAAATACATTATTTGATTGATAATAGATCCAAGCTCTGGCATCCACCCAACAACGCTGTACGGAGTCGTTAGGTCCAAGGTCTGACGTCCATCCTGCAACGCAGCTGTAGGCCTGCGTAGTCGATAGGTAGTTGTAGTTTCCTCTGTTCCTGAATGTGGTGTTTTACTGCTCTGTAGCATTTTATTTTCATAAAACCGTAGGACAAACGCTTCACGTGTCATATACATATATTCGATGTTGTTAGGACTGTCTTGTTCAAAAGACTTGCGCTCTAACGTTAATTTAACCCCTTCCTGTTCAGTGGACACAGACTGAATTCCTTGTTAATTGAACGTGCAAGATCCCCTGCCGTAAAAGGAACATGGATACAAAGTGGTTTCAGCAAGATCCTCATGAACCCTAAACTGCAAGGGTACATGAAGATTTATACTATTTGCAGTTGGGCGATGTTAAGGTTTTTTTTCAGCAATTACGGGATTAATGCAGAAAGGCTCGAGCACAGATTAGTATAACCCTTTCGGTGTTGATTTCGCATTCTGGTATATGCGAGCGCCGATCTCGCCGATCAGAGAGTTAGTCCGCATGGGAGAAGTTACTCTCAGGGGCCTGACGGGGTCAGTGTGCTGATACGCGAGACAACCACTGCGCCACATACCGCGTGCACAGTCACCACACTCGCTCCATAGTAAGACGTAGTACTACTGAGAGAGTGTGGCGTCTGTGCATGCGTGCGGCGGCGCAGTGGTTGTCTCGCATATTTGTACACTGAGCCCATCAGGCGCTTACGAGGTTACTGTACTCGCAGTAACTCCTGTGTGCAATAGACTTAGAATGAACAACCATTGTGTTAGATTTTTTATTTTTTATTTCTATTTTTTTTTTTTTTTTTTTTTTTTTTTTTGGTGGGGGGACATAATTTAACAGCGTTTATTGGGCAGAGCTAATGACTTCAAAGTGCACAAAGCCCCTCTGAGCATCGATTTTAGAAAAAAATAAAAATCAAATAAAAGTGTCCTTGATTCAGTCTGCTTTTGAAATTGACACGCGAATAATAAATATCTAGCATTTCTTCCAATGTACTTCTTTTTTAATTTAATCCTGGCGTACCTGTTCACATTGTGAAGAGAAGTAATTAGGCTGTGTACTTTTGTTCCTTTGGTGGAGCTCAGATGCAGGGTAGGAAGAATGTTTCATCTTTTTCATTTGCTGCATGACAGAATGCGATTGATGTGAGGTAAACGTGATTTATAACAATAAATACAACGTAGAGTGCATTCGCTGTAAAATGGAGTATAGTGCTCATTGTTTTATCAACAGAGCTATCGTGAATAACTTAGAGAAGCACATTCGTCACTGCCGTCAGTCACATTTGCAAGAAATGGATTTTTTTTTCGTGTGTAGTATAAGGATACAAAATATCCAGTGACATTTTATTTCTGTTTTACTTCGGGAACATTGATTTGACAACTGCATCGTTAAGACATAAAATACTTTATCTGCTTTCTACTTTCAGAGTTCAACGGCACGTATTCAAACAGAATACATGCTGCCACTTGCATTACATCGGGAGGTTACCATGTCTTTTCTGAATCCAGTGTCGGCTGATCAGGTAAATAATAATAATAATAATAATAATAATAATAATAATAATAATAATAATAATAATAATAATATAATAATAATAATAATAATAATAATAATAAAGGAGATTTGTTGAGCGCTGATTCTAAAAGTAGCTCTAAGCGTGATACAATGGAAAAACTAATAGCTAACACACACACACACATACACACACACACACACACACACACACACACACACACACACACACACACACACACACACACGTGACAGTGGTGATAAATTGTGCATGGCTCGGGAAATGTACTAGTAAACGGCAGCATTGTAGAGGTGGGTTTTTGAGAAGTGATTTGAGGGACGGAGAGCGTTTGACGGTTACGGACAAGGGGGAGGAGGCGGTTCCAAGTGGCGCGGCCAAGATGGCAGAAGGCACGACCGCCACCTGTTTTATATTTGAAATTGGGAAGGCGATATTTACGTGTGTCGGAGGAAGAGCAGAGGGTGCGAGATGGAGTATACAGATGGAGTAAGTCAGAGATAAAGGCAGGTTGATGGAGTTAAAGCACATGCAGGACAGTTTGTACAGAATGCGTTCTTGTACGGACAGCCAGTGGAGTTTCTTGAGGGCGAGGCGGATATGGTCAAGCCTAGGCACGCGCAGAACTAAACGGGCAGCACTGTTTTGCACTCTCTGCAGTTTATCTAGCTGGGTTTTTGGCAGGCCAGCGAGGATGGAGTTACAGTAATCTAACCGTGATAAAACAAAGGAGACAAAGGTGGCAATTGCTTCGGGCGTCAGATACTGTCTAACACTGATAATGCGCCGAAGTTTAGTAAAAGCTGATTGGCACATAATATGACTAACATACTTGTCCATTTTGAGGTCTCTGTGAATGTAAACCATAGCCTACTGTTAAAACTGAGGATTCATACTATAGCTTTAGCCCAAACTATGCTTCCAAGATGACTTTGTGATTGTGTGGTATAGTGCGTTCGCAGTGCTCGTGATCCACTTTTTCTTCGCAAACAAATTTCAGAAGAAAGTGTTCATCACACACTTTATTCTAGGAAAAGTATGTGCTTCATAAGCCAGACCTGACTACCATGCACTCCCACCCCCTGCCCAGTACTCTATAAGATGAGCTTCAAAGTGTACATTAGTGTGCTCTGCAATATTTAAGCCATGTTCCCCTAAAATCCTTAGGAACATACCAGAGATACAGCCGATGGCGGAAGGGTACACCCATTCACGCTCTTAGCGGATGCTAAAATGAGCTTCAAAAAGATCTTCCTCTAAATCAGAATTAATTTCAGAAGCCCACATCAGGCAATATTATGTTAAGGCACACTTCTGCGTCCTCAGCATCAAACAGAATTAAACAATATTGAATCTCTGGCTCACAGTAAAGGTATTTGTGCACCCAGTAAACGGCCAATTCTGCGAAATCGAAAAAAAGACAAAAATAATGTGTGAGATACCTTCAGACATTTTCTATAGCACTGGCAGTCTATTTTTAGGCTTACATCATTAAAACAGGATGTCACAATTATTATGAACTTAACTAGGTGATGTTGTGATCCCTGTGAGTGCCACAGTGCTTGATTTTGTATCCTCACCCCCAAGTTGTAAAAATACACGAAATTAATTAGAACAAAAGACTAAGGTCATTCCCTCTCATTTTTACCTCTCTTTACCTATTACGTTTCAGTAATGTGAGCATAAAGTGCAGGAAAATGAGAAAAGTCGCCATCCTTTACGATAAGTTTGTGGTGTATGATAGGTTTTTTGTCTACCGTATTGAAGATACGGTAGACTTTGAGATGGGGCCGGTCGGAGCACGTTCCAGAGCATGCAAATGACGAACATTTTTCTATTTTATTTATTTATTTATTTATTTATTTATTTATTTATTTTGGTGAGATTCTGCATTACATACATTTTTTTTTTGTAACGCGCTTAGAGCCCACTGCTCCTGGGGATTCAGCGCGATATAAATGGTCTTTATTATTATTATTATTATTATTATTACATTATTTGCCATTCAAAAGTAGAAGAGGTACAATGATGTCTTTAATCAGTGTCTTCCTTTAATCTAGCTTTATGCAGAATATCTAGTAAGAATACGAACAAAATTAATACGGACTCAAATGTGGGCCAAACGGTTTTCATAAAACGGCCAAATAATTTTTTTTTTTTAAATAAAAAAAAAAAAAATAAATAAAAAATAAAAACACGTTCTCAAGGTTCAAGCTTGTCCGTCCACAAACACGCTAGTCGTTGTTAAACACGCACGCACGCACACACACACACGCACACTTCTAAAGACACAGACAGACGGTAACTGATAATAACGAAATTTATGCTGATATGGTGTAATTGGAGATTTAATTTTTGCTTTTCTCTTTTTGTGGTAAATATAATAATGGTCAAAACTTAAGGGCCACCCCACTTTTTTGTGTCATTGTATATCGTCGCAAGTACGCTAATAAAATACAATGTTCTTTCGATCCAAATGGGTTAAAAGTTGACCTTAGACAGTCCACTTTGCAGGGAACAATAGACAACAATTCATCAATTTCCACGAACGTGTCAAATGCACGTGAAACATCGTCAGTTTTTGTGAAAAGCTGTGCGATATTGGCAAGCGTACCAAAGGCAGGCAGGTGTAAAAGTTCGGTAAAGTCGTGATGCACGTGCTAAAGGGGTCAGTCGTGAACACTGAGCACTTCTGTTTTGCTACAAATACCGGTACAATAGGGGCATAATTGTCACTTTCCTAACCATGCCACCACGACGAAGCATAACGCCAGTAGATCAAGGCCGGGCGCTAGCATGGCTGCAGGATGGAATTTCCGGACGAGAAGTTGGGAGACATCTTGGGGTGTCCCATTCAGTGATCTAGAGGTTGCTGGCACGATTCTAAGAAACTGGAAGCGCAGAACGACGAGCCTGCGGAGGACGCCCGCGCTGCACCAGCAGAAGGGAGGACAGATACCTCTGTGTGGCGGCACTGCGCGACCGAACTGTCACGTCAACCACTCTGCGACGTCAACTGATGCAAGCTGCAAACGTTAACGTCAGCAAAAGCAGTCTGCCGACGTCTGCACGAAATTGGCCTGGCTTCATGCAGAGCAGCAGTGAGAATACCCCTCACTCCAGCTCATCACAGAGCCGTTGCCGGGTGTCGTCAACATGTGAGGTGGAACAGACTCCAGTGGAGTCAGGTTCTGTTTACTGATGAGTCACGGTTCACTGTGTCCTTCAACGACGGCAGGGTGAGGGTCTGGAGACACCAGGGCGAGCGATTCACGGATGGATGCGTCCAAGAGGTGGATCGCTACGGAGGAGGCTCAGTCATGGTCTGGGCAGGCTTCAGCAGGGAAGGCAGGACCCCCCTCCACGTCATCCAAGGCACCCTGACTAGACTGCGCTATCGGAACGAGATTGTGCAGCACCCCATCCAGCCAGCTGTCCAAGCCATAGGCGACAATGCTGTTCTGCAGGACGACAACGCTCGATCTCATCGCGCCCGTGTGGTGGATGAGTACATTGAGCAATGGGGCATAATGAGGATGGAGTGGCCAGCTCTTTCACCTGATCTGGCTCCCAATCGAGCACCTCTGGGACGTGCTGGGGCAACGTGTAGACAGCAACCACCCCCACCTCAAGGCGTCGCCAGCTGACTATGTTCCTGTATCAAGAGTGGGAAGCGATCCCACAACATGTTCTTCGAACCCTGGTGAACTCCATGCGTCAACGCTACATTGAATGCTTGGCTGCAAACGGTGGGTACACTCGCTACTGATTGGACCAGTCTTGTGTGACTTTTCAAATGAGGGGTGGGTGAACATTCTAACGTACTGCTGTTGTTACAATTGCTTGATTTACTCAAAACTTAAATGAAATTGTTACTGAATAAATTAGCAAAGTACTGACTCCATGTATTGTTACATTATTGTGTGGTGTTGTCGGTGCGTCTGCGATAAAAAGTGGCCCTTCAGTTTTGACCATTAGCATATAGTTACATGCAGATTTTATTTTACTGTTCATGTTAGTTTTGTCTTGCTTTCTTTTTCAAGCGAGGTCCTTACGACAAGGCAAGGGCAATGCTGAATTTGATTGATCACGGCAAGGTAAGGGCAATTTTAAGCGTTTAAGTGCGCATGCGTATGGCAGAACGACGGTTTTGCGGTAGGCGGCGCGAAAAAAATGTAGTGGAGCGGCAGGCGGTGAAAGGCTTCGTGTATGTCGCGGTGCAACTCGCAGTAGCGTCTGTTTTGCTGTTTTACCTTGTTTTACAAAACTGGATCCTGCGCATTTCGCGTTATATAGCCACAAGTAAGTGAGAGAGACATGAATGCATGTTTCAAATAATGCACAAAATGTTATGAACGTTTGTTGTTGTTGTTGGTTTGTTGGTATTTTTGGTGTTGAACAGAATGTCTTCCAAAATAAAGTCGATAACGGATGTCGAAAAACGCTTGAGTCGAACAACAAACACACAAAAGAAATTCCCGGCCAAAGTTATTTTTTTCTATGACCAATTTTACGACGGATAAGTCGAACTCGCTTATGTTGAACTTCGGATAAGTAAGTCGAACTTCGGATAAGTAAGTCGAACTTCGGATAAGTCGAAGGTGTTTCTCTTCTCAAAAGTCGGATAAGGCGAACTTTTTTTTGGTGCAGTTCCATACGCGTAAGTCAAAGTCGGATAGGTCGAAAAACGCCGAGTCCGCTTATAACAAACGTCGTCTTGGCTTGACTTCGCGAACGAAGATTTTATAGGAGTTGCCCACGACGTCTGCAGGCTTGTTCGTGGCTGCGGAGGCCAATCCGAGACAGGCAGGTTCGACCGCAGTGGCTGCAGGGGAGGGTATGGCCAGGGTTCTGAGCTGCGGCATCTCTGTTTTTTCTCCTGAGCCGCTTGTCCTTAAGGCTAGCTCTGTGAGAGTCCTCAAAGGAGACAGCTGCCTTGTAAATGGTGGAGCGCCAGGTGTCACGGTCCGCAGCAAGCGAAGACCACTGGTGGTGGTCGATTTGGCAGGCACTAAGTGACTTCTTGAGACAGTCTTTGTATCTCTTCTTTGGTGCCCCTCTGTCACGGTGTCCAGTAGCAAGCTCGCCGAACAGGGTGATCTTTGGTAGGCGATGATCCTCCGTCCTGGAGACATGCCCCGCCCAGCGGAGCTGTGTCCGCAGCAGCAAAGCCTCGATGCTCACAGTTTCAGCCTGTTCAAGGACCTCGACGTTGGTGACATAGTCACTCCAGTGAATGCCCAGGATGGTACGCAGGCAGCGCTGGTGGAAGCGTTCGAGGAGTCGTAGTTGGCTGCGGTAGAGGGCCCAGGACTCGGAACCATACAGCAGGGTGGTGAGGACCACAGCTCTGTACACGCTGATCTTGGTGCCTGTTTTCAGCTGTTGATTGTGCCACACCCGCTTGAAAAGTCGCCCGAAAGCGCTGTTCGCTTTTGCCAGCCTGCTGTCAAGCTCCTTGTCCAGCTTGGCGTCCGACGTGATAATGCAGCCAAGGTAAGTAAACTGGTGCACTGACTTTAGTTCAGACTCGCCAATGGTGATGTGAGGAGGGCGATGCACTGTCTTGGGTGCCGGCTGATGGAGGACCTCTGTCTTTTTCAGACTGACCTAGAGTCCAAAGAGCTGGGCAGCATCTGCGAAGCAAGACGTGATGCGCTGCAGGGCTCTCTCTGTGTGTGCAACGAGGGCAGCATCATCAGCAAAAAGCAGCTCACGAATCAGTTGGTCTAGGGTTTTCGTGTGGGCCTGCAGTCGTCTGAGGTTGAACAGGCTGCCATCGAGACGATACCTGATGTACACTGCATCGTCATCATCGAGGTCCACTGTGGCCTGCTTCAACATCATGCTAAAAAAAGATGGTGAAGAGGGTCGGTGCCAGCACGCAGCCCTGCTTTACGCCGTTGAGAATAGGGAATGGTTCTGAGAGGTCATTGTTGAGTCTGACCTGGCCTTGCTGGTCCTCGTGTAGCTGGACAATCATGTTGAGGAACTTTGGGGGACAGCCAAGTCGCTCCAGGATCTGCCACATGCCTTGCCTGCTCACAGTGTCGAACGCTTTTGTTAGGTCGACAAATGTTACGTACAGCCCTTTGTTCTGCTCGCGGCACTTCTCCTGTAGCTGTCTCAGCACAAAGACCATATCGGTGGTGCTCCTGTTTGCTCTGAAGCCACACTGGCCCTCTGGGAGTTGGTCTTCAGCGATGGCAGGTACCAGCCGATTCAGGAGCAGCCTTGCAAGGATTTTCCCAGCAATGGATAGCAGGGTAATTCCCCGATAGTTGGAACAGTCAGACTTCTCGCCTTTGTTCTTGTACAGGGTGATAACGACTGCATCACGGAGATATTTTGGTAGTGTTCCTTCCTCCCAGCAGCAGAGAAAGAGGTCATGGAGCTTGTTGTGCAGTGCTGTGCCTCCATGTTTCCAGATCTCTGGCGGTATTCCATCAATGCCTGCTGCTTTGCCACTCTTGAGCTGGTGGATGGCTGTGAGGGTCTCTTCAGCGGTGGGCAGTTCGTCCAATTCAACCTTTACTGGGAGGTGTGGGATTTGTAGGACGACTGCTTCTTGAACAGTGCGCTCAGCGCTGAAGAGGCTCTGAAAGTATTCCGACCAGCGGTTTAAGATGGAGGTATTATCTGTGAGGAGTGCCTGGCCATTCGCGCTTCGCAGGGGACTTTGTACCAGGTGCCTGGGGCCATACACTGCTTTCAGTGCTTCGTAGAAGCCCCTGTAGTCACCATTGTCAGCACAAAGCTGGGTCCTCTGTGCAAGTCTGGTCCACCACTCATTCTGGAGATCTCTGAGCTTGCGCTGGAGACTGCTGCAGACGAGGCGGAAGGCAGACTTCTTCACAGGGCAGGAAGGCTGGGCTAGGTGGGCCTGATGGGCGGCTCTTTTTTTTTGCTTATAACAAACGTAACTTTACATTATAAGCAGCAAAGAAAACAGGAGAATACTCCGTTTTCACAGAATTTGCGTGTTTTTGTTTGTCTACTTAAAACTGGCTGCGTATTCAGACATTTCGTGCGTTTTACTGTGTCACGTTAGTCTCGTAATATCGCGCTTCCACGTGCATTCCTGCATCTACGAGAACTGAACATTTTGATCAAAGGTTATAGCTGTGATCAGCGGCAGCAACTTTGGTTCTTGGTAGGACATACAAATTGTATACACAATCCCCAACGAAGAAAGAAGCACGCTTAGAAAAAGACATTTAATACAATTTATTAAAATAAACGTTTTCAAAATAGAGAAACAAATAAGAAAACACCTCACAACTTATCTTATCACTGCGTGGAGAAAGTTGTAACTGTATTTTCTAAGCGTGCTACTTTCTTCGTTGGGTTTATCTTTGAACTGTATACAATTAATTATCTCTCTCTTAAGCTAGCTTCCCCGTGTTCCTTGCTTGTAAACAATTACTGGTGTAGGAATCACTTGCTGGTATAGCAGGGCTCTATCTCATAGGTGGAGCTGCTGACACAGCATCATTTACCTAAGGGGTGGGCGGGAGTGGGGGTGGGTAAAGCCTTTTGTTTGGGACCTTCAGCCTGACACAAAAGGCATCCCGACAATACACCTTTCTTTTAATAGCTGAAAAACAAACAACGGGGCGGAGCGATCAATAACGAGAATACTTCTGAAATAAAAGTAAAATTATTATTGAAGCTAAAAGTGAGTAGCATCCACATCACCAAAAAGGAGTCTCGGATTGGATCGGAATTGAACGCTTAATCCACCCCAAAACAACGCTACGTCTTATTTTCCGTGTTCAAATAAAGCAGAAACGTGTTAATCTACTGTGTCTACATTAACGATGTATCTGTAAGACATTTGTAGACTTTATTTATAAGAATCTAAAACTTTATTTTAAGAATCTAAAACTTTACTTATAACATAAAAAGCTGGGTATCCTGGCAGTTTGTTATATCCGGTATTTACTGTAATTATGAAACAAAATACATATCCAAGTGTTACGTTTGTGGTTGTGTTATTCTTTTTAGGTCATGTGTGTGTTGATCATAAGAAAAGATCCGATGTTCAGTTGAGTTAATTAAGATTAGAATAACGTACATTTTTAGTGTAATTCGTTTCTTTTTGCATGGGGAATTGCGATCGATATTTTTGTGTGTGACTAGAATGTTGCACATTTTGCTAACTTGTAACAAATTCCGACCTAGATTCACTGGAAGTTTCTGGGAAAGGCGCGATTGTTCTAGTGCCCTTAAAGATGACATCAAAGTTTTGTAGTACACATGTTGGCTACATTTCATAACGTTTACGTAATGCACCTAGATTTTAGTGGAGGATTCTACAAAAAATCTACAATGTTCTTGTTAATGAATATTATTGATTTTTTGGTTACTTTTTCTGATTGGTTGAGTTGTGTAATTTGCGAGATTATTCTGGAAATTTGTGATAGTTAAAAAGATAGTGTGTGTGCATGTATTGTATGGGACAGTGTATCAAAGTGTGGATGCATTTGTGAGATACTGCATCAAAGTGTGGATGCATTGTGCTAAGAGTGCGTCGTGAGGATAAGGTACTGTTGGAACTGTTATTCAAGTGTTGTCTACAACCTTGTCAGTTGTGCCACGTGCGACGAGTTGCAACTGAGTGAAGTTTTTCTACAAGAACCCTACGTTAGTGTGTCTGGTGTGATTGCATCATACTACGACCACGACTACACGTAAAATATTGGCACCTCTGACAGGACCTAATCAGTTGGCTCAGTGGAAGGAGTAGCCGGAGACAACAGCCAACAGAGAAACGCAGAGATGGCGACATAAAAAATGCAGACATTCCTGAAACCCCGGAAGGAATGCGGGAAGGAGAGACTGGAAAGATTAGTTATTAGTTATTAGTGTTTAACGCCGAGCAGGCGACTAAGGCCATCTCACGGCGGTGGAAAGAAAAGGAAAGAGATTGGAGAGACAAGAAAAGAGATTGGAGGGAGAAGAAAAGCAGAGATTGGAGCGAGAAGAAGAGAGATTGGAGAGAGAAGAAAACTGAAAAGCTAAAGAGATTAAAGCGGTATTAATATTATTAAAGAGCGTGAGATGCAGAAATTCAAGCAACAGAGGCAGATAAGCAGCGAGACGAGGCAGAGAAACGGCGAGAAGAGGCAGAGAGGCAGCGACAACACGAGTATCAGCTAAAGATGGAGTTAGAGGCACAGAAGATAGCTGAAGCAGCAGCTTTAGCCACTAGAGACCAAACAGCCCGTGCGCCAAATCTACATCCTTATGCAGAAAGTACACACAAGATGGACGCGTATCTGGACCGATTCGAGCGCTTCGCAAGCTGCCACTGGAATCCAGATACTTAGGCCACCGATCTCAGCGCACTTTTGGCAGGCAAAGCGCTTGAGTTCTAGACCTGCGTGCCAAGAGAAGAAGCCGAGGATTTTACCAAGTTGAGAGCCGCCCTGCTGAGACAGTACGACTTCACTGAAGACGGTTACAGATGACGATTACGGAACTGCAAGCATGAGGAAGGAGAAATACCCGGCCTATTCATTGAGAGAATCAGGACCTACCTGGAAAAATGGATAGAGCTGGCTGGCTTGTGGTTGTGTTATTCTTTTTAGGGCATGTTTGTGTTAATCTTAGGAAAGACCCGGTGTTCAGTGGAGTTGTTTTGCTTAAGTATCACGTACCTTTAGTTTTCTTTTGCATTGAGAATTCTGATCGATTTTTGTTGTGTAGTTACAATGTTGCGTATTTTCGCTACAGTTTTGAAAAGTCTGACCTACATTAGACTGAATGGTTCTAATAGCGGCGCGATTATTCTAGTGACCTCAGATATGACGTCAAAGTTGTGCAGTACACATGTTGGTAACATTTTGCAACATTTACGGTATGCGCTTATATGTTAGTGGAAGGCTGTAGATAGATCTAGAGTGTTCTCTTTAATGAAAATTAATTAGTTTTGGTTACGCTTTCTTTTCTGATTGGTTGAGTTGTGTAATTTGCTAGATTGTTCTGAAAATCTGTAATAATATAAAAGAGCGTGTTATGAAGTATGAGTGTGCATTGTATGTGAGACGCAGTGTATCAGAATTGCGGATGCATTGTACGAGACAGTGTACCAACGTGTGGATGCATTTGTGGACGCATTGTGCTGAAAATGCATCGTGAGAATACAGTACTGTTGAAACTGTTACTCCAATGTGCACTACAACCTTGTGACACGTGTGTTGAACTGCAGCTGAGAGAATTTTGTTTACAAGAACCCTACGTGAGTGCGTCTGGTGTGATTGCATTATACTACGACCGCGTCTACCACGTAACAAGGAGTATAACGACCTGAGCGACATCATCATCAAAGAACAAGTCATCAGCGCATGTTCTAAGGACCTGGCCGCCCCCATCAGGGAGCAAGAGAACTAGTCGCTGAATGCCTTTGTAGACTTAGCTCAAGGATACCTGGACGCCCACAACATGAAGTTCGGGTCCGGCAAGCCGCAGTTTGCGTCTACACCAGCCGAGGAAACACAAGACGTCAGAGATACCCCGAAACAGATGCCGATGCGATGGAGAGCCTGACATGTTACTTCTGTGGAATGAAGGTACACAAGGCAATACGATGTCCTTCGAAGTCCCCCGAGGCGACAACACCAGGAGGCCCAACCAAGACCGCGGGACTGTAGACAGAAGTGGTACCACCTCTCAACACAGAGCCGCCGCTGTACAGGCCAACAATGGGACGTCATCTGGTGAATTTGAGTCTGGAGAGAGAGGGGCGACACCGGAGCAGATCAAGTGTTTTAAGAGGAGTGGTCACATTCCAGATGGCGATGGGGCAACATTCTTACCAGTTTCCAACATCGCGCTGCCTCAGAGTGAATTCCCCAACATGCCGGTGGTGTCAGGATTCGTCGGCAACGCATCAGTGAGGGAGCTGAGAGACACGGGTTGTAGCGGCGTCATCGTGAGAGAAGACCTGGTAGCTGAAGACCAGAAGCTACAAGAGTGGACAACCCTCACACTGGCAGACGGAACTGTGAGAATTATCCCTCTTGCCAAGGTCAGTGTGAACACTCCGTACCTGACAGGAGAGGTGAAGGTGTTTTGTGTGAAGACCCTAGTCTACGACCTTATCGTCGGAAACGTTGACGGTGCCAGAAACGCAGAGGATCAAGTTCCGGAGTGGAGACCTGAAACCTGTGCCGTTACCACGAGATGTCAAGCAAAGAAGAGTCACCAGACCATCCCTCTAAAAGTGGCTGACAACACGGAAGCAGCCGTGGTGTACAGGGAGAAGCTGGTGAAACTACAGAGAGCCGACCCCACGCTTGACAAGTTTCGAGTTCAGACCGAGCCCGTGACACGAACAGGGAAGGAGGTAACCTTCGAGACCAGAAAAGACATCCTGTACCGGGTATACACCAACCATGGAGACAAGACTGTCAGTCAAGCGGTGGTTCCTGAACCCCTGAGGATGCAGGTGATGAAACTCGCCCATGATTCCATCTTAGGAGGACACCTGTGAATCAGTAGGACCCTCGACAGGAGCCCAGCAGTCTTCTACTGGCCTGATGTGGGGGCGACGTCACCCGTGTCTGCAGGTCATGCGACATATGCCAGAAGAAAACCTCCAAGGGAAAGGTGCCCAAGGTTCCTCTCGAGAAGATGCCACTGATCAATATGCCTTTCAAGCGGGTAGCTGTGGACCTGGAGGGGCCAATATCTCTTTCAAGTGAAGATGGCCATCGCTACATTCTGAGACTGGTGGATTACTCTATAAGATATCTTGAGACATACCACTAAAGAAGATCGACACTCCAACAGTGGCAGAGGCGACCTGGACATGTTCAGCCGTCTGGGGATTCCTGAGGAGATCCTGAGTGATCTGGGGACCTAGTTCGTCTCCGACTGCATGGAGGGAGTCAATCGGCTGTTGTGCATCCGACACTTCACTACGACCCCATACCACCCCATGTGTAACGGGTTGGTTGAAACGTTTAACGGGACATTGGAGGCTATGCCGAAGAAACTGTGTGCTGAGCAGGCAAGGTTATGGCATAGGTACATCAATGCCTTGTTCTTCGCATACCGTGAAGTTTCCCATGATTCGAGAGGGTTCTCCCCCTTTGAATTACTGTGCGGCAGGACTGTAAGGGGACCCGTACACATCTTGCAGGAACTGTGGACCAAATACATCGAAGCGCCTGAGGTGAAGATTAGCTAACAGTATGTCTTTGACCTGAACGAGAAGCTGGAGGATACCCTCAGAATGGCGCGAGAAGAACTGGAGAGGTCGCAGAGCAAGGGAAAGCATTGTTGTGACCGTAAAGCCAAACCTCGACGGTTCCATCCAGGTGATCAGGTGGTGTTTCTTTCTCCACCGACAACAAAAAGCTCATGATGCAGTGGAAGGGGCCATACGTGGTTGACGCAGTAGTTGGTATCAACAACTACAGCGTCAAGGTCAACAACAATATAAAGACTTACCACGAATATGTTAAAGAAGTACGTCGAGAGAGGTCGTCAGAACAAACCACAACAAGCGGCGTCGGTGCGTCTGGCTGCTGACGGGAGACCTAAATGAACTCTTGTACAAGGAGGGTGTTGAAGACATCCAGTTCGGTCAAAACCTGACCCAGGTACAAGAGCTGCGAGCCTTAACTACGCAGTTCAAACATCGGTTTACGCCTGACCCGGGGACAACAGACACCCGCGAGCATGAAGTTAATTTGACTTCAAACGAGCCTGTTCTCAGCAAACCGTATCGTCTACCTTACCACACGAGGGAAGAACTGAAGAAAGACATCAAGGAGATGTTGGACCTGGGAGTCATCAGGGAGTCCAAGTTGTCATATGCATATGCAGTGGTCATCGTGAAGAAATCAGATGGGTCCAACAGGGTGTGTGTGGACTACCGTAAACTTAATAAGCTGACAGTATTCGACCCAGAGACCATGCCCAAAGCAGAAGAACTGTTCCAGAAGATCAGTGGAGACCGGTTCTTCTCCACTATTGACCTAAGCAAACGGTACTGGCAAATGAAGCATGCAGAGAGGTATATCTACAAGACAGCTTTCGGCACACCCGACAGTTATAGGGAGTTCCTGAAGATGCTTTTTGGAATGGTAAACAGTGGTGCCACTCTGAAGAAAGAACTGGAAAAGATTTAGGAGATATACAAAATGTGGTCTTTGCTATGACAACATCTTGATCCATACCAAAACATGGGAAGATCACCTCAAGGCCCTTCGAGAGTTTTTTCCAGAGCCTGTCAGATGCGAATTTCACCATCCGGCCGAGCAAGTGTATCCTTGGGTCCGACAACGTGGACTTTATCGGGCACCGTTTAAGCGAAGGCTTGAAATAATTACATGACGACAACCTGAAAAAGATCAGTTAGTTAGTTAGTAATTGGGGTTTAACGCCGAGCAGGCGACTAAGGCCATCTCACGGCGGGAAAAAGATCAGAGATGCCCCACGACCTACTACCAAGAAGCAGGTTCGCTCCTTCATGGGACTGGCGAACTACATCCCGAACTTCGCAGCTGTAAATGCACCCCTGACTGACTTGCTGAAGAACGGACAACCCAACGCGGTGAAGTGGGAGGAGGCCCAAGAACAAGCATTCCAGGCAGTTCGTGATATCTTGACCGAGAAGCCCGTTCTACACCTTCCCGATCCATCGAAGACCTTCGTCCTGAGGACCGACGCCTCCAACGACGGCGTGGGTGCCATCATAATGCAGGAGGAGGATTAAAAACTCTACCTAGTGAGCTACGCCAGCAAGAAGTTGACTCGTGCCGAGAAGAACCACTCAACCACCAAGAAGGTGTGCCTAGACATCATCTGGTGAGTGAGGAGTTTTGAGCTGTACCTTCAGGGAGTACCATTTGTGTTGCAGGCGGACCATCATCCCTTTACTATCTGAACTCTGCCAACTTCACAAACTCCCGCATCATGAGATGGGCAATGTTCTTACAGCACTTTAACATTAATTTTCTCTCAAGGGTTTACAGAATGTTGGAGCGGATTACCAGAGTAGGTCCAGTTTAAAGTAACATTATTTTCTTTATTCGCGACGGTTTAAATGAACTGTGATAAAAGTAGTTTATTTGATTTAATTTTTGATGTTAGGTTATTAGCCTTTATCGTTCTGTGTAGATTGACGCACTCAGTAAAATATCAAATATCAGGATAGTATATAGCGGTTTACAAAATGCCTCGATCAATTTCGTGCCATTTTAACACTTTAGTAATTGATTTATGATACTGGTGGAAACCGATTAAAAAATGATCGAACATAATTTATATATGGAAGCGTTTTAGATTGTCCTCTGACATTCTGACACTCTGCTTATATATCTGTACTCAGTTGTTGTTATAAGTCCTTGGTGTACGAAATTTCTTCGTATTAATATAATGCGTAATAATTAGACGGTAACTTCTTGTTCTTTTAGGACTTCGCAAACCGCGTCTGTTCCAACAAGCTCGGTACAGCGCAAATTATGTGTGTGCGTCCTGGCCAAAGTCTGGCTGATCAAAGTCTCCTGTGTATCATCATCCATTTCTGGTTTGCTCTGCGAGCAGCAGACGGGGATTCTTATTTCTTAGCACCGTTCACACGTCTACTTTCCAATCCACGTGAAATGAAGGTAAGTGGATTAATAAGGAAGTATAGTTCCAGTGCGCTAAGGTCCTCGGGCCGACGACGGCCACAGTTGGCCTGCGCACGGCTGTGTGTGTGTGTGTGTGTGTGTGTGTGTGTGTGTGTGTGTGTGTGTGTGTGTGTGTGTGTGTGTGTGTGTGTGTGTGTGTGTGTGTGACTATCTGTGCTCAGTTGTGCGCGGGCCAAATGCGGCTTTCGTTGGCCCGAAGGCCTTTTGCTACTGATGGTAGCCTTGAAACTGCATACTTCGTGGTTTATAGCTGAGCTTTAACTTCCAGTATTAACAATGTGATTTTTTAGTTTTAAACAAGATGGGATGAACCATAACCCACAAAGTCCCTTCTATATGAGAGCTGTCTTCGCTGTCAAGGGTCTGTACCGTTTGTCGTTGACTTGATTCTGATGGTAAACTTTCTCCTTTTGAAAAAGCCTCGCAGATGTGCCAATGCGTCATAGTGAACTCTTTAAGGGGCGCGCGCAGTGCATACGCGTCGTTGTTTTGTCAAAAGTCATTAATTTTGCCATGACGTATTTTTTCGTTTGTACGTAATTAAGTCTCTTCTATTTATAGAAGGGACTTTTTAAGGACGGGTCGCGGTTGGTCGAATTTAATAGCATGTTCATGATGTCAAAGACGGCAGGCTAAACCTCTAACAATTGAAGTAACAAGACACACATTACGTCATGTCTAGTTACGCTAACCTCGCTGATGAACGTACACTGATTTGGCGCGAAGCGCCGTATGTGCGTATGTATGTGTGTGTGTGTATGTATGTAAACAAGATTCTCCGATATTTATGTACACACAAGCTTGAAACTTGGCGAAATACTTTCTTAAGTGGGTGGCTAAGATAGCCTCCGAACATATTGTAATTGAATGTCTCATTGAAGACATAAACAACCGTTTATTGGAAGTCGTTTGACTCAGATTAGAGTCCGTATTTTACTTGAACTTTTGCATATAGCTAGTTTGGGGAAAGACATTGGATGAATTCGTTAGCCAGCTTCGCATCCTTTCAACTTCTTTAGTAAAAATTAAATTCTTTTCAGAAAAGAATTAAAACACTGAAAAAAACATTACTTCTAAAGAAAGTGAGACAGTGGCGGTGACGTAAAAGAGGCAACTCAGCACTCTGTCATAACGCTGACACTGACATAATACTCTAAATATGACGTCTCTCTCTCTCTCTCTCTCTCTCTCTCTCTCTCTCTCTCTCTCTCTCTCTCTCTCTCTCTCTCTCTCTCTCTCTCTCCCCTCTCTCTCTCTCTCTCTCTCTCTCTCTCTCTCTCTCTCTCTCTCTCTCTCTCTCTCTCTCTCTCTCTTTTACTGTCTAAACTGAAAGCGGTCATTAATCTGAACACGCCGCGTAAACTATTTTTCAATGGATACATCAAGCCCCACTTTGATTATGCCTCAACAGTTTGGGATGGCTGCAGCGAGGTCCAGTTCAACAAAATAAATTCGCTATACAGGAGAGCAGCCAAACTCATTATTCCTAGCTCATCTCTACCCACTGAGGTGAGGCTCGAGGCAGCTGGACTCCTTCCTCTTGACAAACACTTAGTATTTAACAAGTGCGTACTAGTGCACAAAGCTCTTAACGGTAAGGCCCCCGGCTACTTATCGGAACTCTTTACTCTTACTGAGAAGAGATACAGCACCTCTCGGAGCAACCTGAGCATAAAACGGCCCCGCATTGATTTGTATAAATCCAGTTTGTCATACTCAGGTGGTTTCCAGTGGAATTCTCTTCCTCTGCATCTACAACAAGTTAATTCCCTAGTTGCGTTTAAAGCAAAACTGTACAAGCACTTATCCAAGGCAACGTAAATTTACTTATCTCGTGTTGTCTAAACATAATATATTTTAATTTCTTTTTATGCAACTATTTTTTTTTTGTTTTTTTTTTTTCATACCATTTGCGCTCACGTGCCGTTTGTGGGGGTGCTTCCCGTATAGACCTGGTCAGGGGATGCAGTGCCGGTGCACAGTTTATTCAAACGATGTGCTTAGCATGTCGTTCGAGTGAAAGTATAATTGTGGCGTGCCCCCAGGGTGGGAGTTTCTGGGGAGGGCTCCCGCAAACGGATATTATGACACGTGCTAAAATCTTCATATGGGTACCTGTGTGTTTTGTTAAATCATTGTTGCTGTTTGTAGTGTTGTTGTAATTCGCATTACTTTCGATGTTGTTTCTGAGTGTAATGTAGCTTTGCCTGTTATTATATGTCAGTAGATGTAGCAAGGACAGATTGGAAGAAAGGCCTGTGCGCCTAATATCTCAATCCTTGATAAATAAAGTTTCAGTCAGTCAGTCAGTTAGTCAGTCAGTCTCTCTCTCTCTCTCTCTCTCTCTCTCTCTCTCTCTCTCTCTCTCTCTCTCTCTCTCTCTCTCTCTCTCTCTCTCTCTCTCTCTCTCTCTCTCTCTCTCTCTCTTGCATCAACGTGGTTTGTAACCCCTTGAGCTGTCCCTTCACTCTCAGCCCATAGAGCAAGTGTCAAAACATCGTTTGTTAGGAGTGACAGTCGACGAACAGCTCAGCTGGGAGCCTCACATAGAAACTGCCTGTAAAACTATTTCGAAAAATCTCTTTTTATTATCCAAATTAAGTCGTATAGTTGACACTGATGCTCGAAAGCTATTGTTTAACGCACACATCAAGACACATTGCAATTATGCTTCCAATATCTGGGACGGCTGTGGAGACATTCATTTGAAAAAAATTAATCCCCTTTACCGGCCAGGTATCAAGCTTATTCTTCCTGGTTCGTCCCCTACTGATGAAAGACTGAAGGCCCTTAATATCCTACCACTCGGTAAACAATTGGAACTTAATAGATGCTTACTTGTGGAAAAAAATTCTAAACGATGCCGCCCCTCCCTATCTCCGTGAGCTGTTTTCCGACACGAATAGAGAGAACACGAGGAACAGCTTACTCCATCTCCCAAAACCCAGAATCGACATCTTCAAATCTAGCATATCATTTTCCGGTGCTAAGTCATGGAATAACTTGCCCTCACATTTAAAGTCTATTTCAAAGTTATCTATCTTCAGAGCTCGCGTCCATAAATATCTGCTGTCGATGTGAATGTTCTATCTTTCTGCTTAGTATGTTGCTCCAGTACAGCAGATTGCTGCAGATTATGTAATAGTTTGACTGTCTGCATTGACATGTCAGGTTCATACAAGTATATATATATTGTTTTAATTCCTTTTGTATTTTACTTTTTATTATTTTTTTTCCTCTGATGGTGGGTGGGGGGGGGGGGTGGGGGGGGGGGGAATGGGTCTTTTTATTTATATATGTTTTATCTTTTGCTGTATCGTCTGATGTATTTTTATATGTGTAGAGTAGCAGGACAGTTTGGAAGATAGGCATTGCTATGCCTAAAACTTTTTATCCTGAATAAAAACGTTTCATCATCATCATCTCTCTCTCTCTCTCTCTCTCTCTCTCTCTCTCTCTCTCTCTCTCTCTCTCTCTCTCTCTCTCTCTCTCTCTTTGCCCCATCTAACACAACTAGAGAAAACATTATCAAAGAAGCTATTTTTACTGTCAAGATTAAAATCTATCATTGATACTAAACACGAAAGCTATTTTTCAACTCCTACATAAAACCTCACATTGACTACGCATCTACTATTTGGGACGGCTGTAGTAAGGCTAACCTTGAGCGGATTAATTCTCTATACAATCGCGCATTTAAACTGATCCTCCCAATCCCCTCTCTAACTTTGGAGGAAAAGCTTCAGGCAACAGGGATCCTTCCTTTACATCAACACCTTACGTTAAATAAGTGCGTACTTATGCACAAAGCACTGAACGGGAAAGCCCCCCTCTACCTGGCTAAGCTTTTCACTGAGAGCGAAAGGGTTTACTGCACATTGAGGAACAGTCTTATCATTGAACGGCCCCGAATTGACTGGTTTAAATCCAGCCTTTCGTACGCGGGTGTCTATTTATGGAACTCACTTCCTCCACATATACATTAAACGAGACATCTTCCATTGTTTAGGACAAAAGCTTTTAAATACATCTCTGAGCAAACTTGAAAGAAACGTAGATAATATGTCCAAAAGAGCCATGTCAATGATTTCCTGTGGTCCTCCGTTTTGCACTTGTTAGTTTTTACATAATATCTCTCTTTATCGTAGTGTTTTGCCTGCTCACTAAATTCCTACACATGAGTGGCTGCATCATAAGCGTGCAGTCGCTTTCTATAAACACACTTTACATCGCAATCCCACTCCCCCAAGACCCTGTCATTTTGCTGTGTGAGTGTGTAATCTTCAGCGACTTTGGAACTTGTATCGGAATGTAACACAAGTGACCTGTGGGTGTAGCCGCTTGTTTTGTGCTGTTAACATATTGTTTTAATGTTGCTTATAATGTTGTAGTTTAGCAAGGACAAACATGAAAAGAGGCCTGTGCGCCTATTGTTTCCATCCTTGAGAAATAAAGTATCATTCATTCATTCATTCATTCATTCATTCATTCATTCATTCATTCTCTCTGTCTCTGTCTCTGTCTCTCTCTCTCTCTCTCTCTCTCTCTCTCTCTCTCTCTCTCTCTCTCTCTCTCTCTCTCTCTCTCTCTCTCTCTCTCTCTCACACACACACACACACACAAACATGTGCGCATCTCCAGGCGCATGAGGATCTACGCATCTTGGAGATGTTTGGAGCGCGCGCATGCACGCACTAACACGCACACACACATCGAACGCGCTTTCAGAATAGCATGCAGGTGACCCGTGTACATAGTATATCATGTAGCTAGGTAAAGTCAACCTGCTTTCACACAAATTATAGCAAGACTGAAATTGTACCGTGAAGTTCTAGTTTTGTCACCATTTTTTTAAACATATGAAGCGAAAGTGAAACTCAAATCACGTAAAATATAAAATTACGTAAGAACTAAAACTTACGTCATGACGATTGACGTTTGACAAATCAATGACGCGTATGTCCTGAGCCCCTTATAGAACTCACTGACGCATTGGCAGATCTGCAAGACTATTTCAATAGGAGATAATTCAACATTGGAAACAGGTCAAAGACAAAATGTAGAGACCATTGGCTGCGAGGACAGCTCTCATATAGAAGGGACTTTGTGGGCTATGGTTCATCCCATCTTGTTTTAATTTAACATGATATAAGTTTCGCTTTCTCTTCAAGACTTGAGAAAATGGTGAAAAACTAGAATTTCACGGTACAATTTCAGTCTTGCTATAATTTGTATGAAATCATGTTGACTTTACCTAGCTACATGCTATACTAAGTACACCTGCATGCTCTTCTGAAAGTGCGTGTGCGTGCGTGCGCTCGAAACATCTCCAGGAAGCATATATGTTCATGCGCCCTCCTGGCACATGAGGATCTATGCCTCTTGGAGATGCGCGCATATGTGTGAGAGAGAGCGAGCGACCGAGAGAGAGAATTACGTCATATTTACAGTATGCGTGGTGACGGAGTTGCTTCTTTTACGTCACCGCCACTGTCTGACTTTCTCCAGATGTCAAAGTTTTTTACTGTTTTATATTTTTTCTAAAAAGAAATAATTTTTTTTAACTGAAGAAGTTGAAAGGGTACAAAGCTGGCTAACGAACTCATCCAACGTCTTTCTCCAAACTTGCGTTATCGGGTCAGCTGCATGCTCTTCTGAAAGCGCGACGATGTGTGTGTGTGTGTGTGTGTGTGTGTGTGTGTGTGTGTGTGTGTGTGTGTGTGTGTGCACAAAACGCCTCAAATGGGTAACTGTTTTTACCATCCTTATGGACAATGGGTGTGTGTAAAATTCTGGGTGGCCAAGTCAGACACCCATTTTTTCTGAGGGTTGTTTCTGCATTGTCATGCTTTAAGAAGTTATAAAAGATTTTTTTTTAAATCAGTTTTTTCCAACTTTGAGGTTATTACACACACTTTTGTGCTTAAAATACACTGTGGTAGTGTGTTTGAACTTGCCCAGCAGTGTGTGTGTTTGCACAAACCGGTAAAATGGGCGAGTATGTGTGACATCACCCTTCTCAGCTATAAATAACTTAATACCCGAATCGGTGGTTGACTGCGTCGGTGAGCCGAAGTGAAACGGAGAGATACGAAAGGTAGTGGGGCGGGGGGGGGGGGGGGGGGGGTATTGTATTTGTGTGAGGGAGGAAATTGTTTATGTTGCTGCAAAATGAAGTTTGTTATTTGAGGGTGTGGTTGTTTTGTAAAAAAAAAAAAAAAAAAAAAGTGTGTTATGCTTCCGGGGTGATGTTGTCGGAGGTGATGTCTAGTGATAAATTTGAGACTTAGCATATGTATTCTCGTGCGCCGGTTGCTATGAAGCGAAGTGTTTGTATGAGTGCACATTGTAAGAGAGGACGTATAGACTTTGGGTGAGGCTGCTGTTGTCTTTTGTCCTGCCCGACCTTTTGGTTCAACCTGTTGCTTTACTTGTAGGTTTGTCGATGTTATCAATGAAGCATCTTCTTTTGGATTGTATGCACAAATTGATTGAATGCAAATGACGTCACAGTCAGCGTCGTTACATGCGTCGTCTGCTACAGTCAGTCGTTTAGTGCAGTTAAAAGAGTGCAGGCTTGGATGGGCCATTTTCGGATGTAATAGTAAAGTATTATTTGTGTGAATGCTGTCCGTTTGAGGGAAGGTTGTACATTGCTTAACGTCCCGACAGCAACAAGACTTTCTCAGGACGTGCCTGCACTGCTATTGACAAAAACTAAACAGAATATTGAATGTTTGTCGCCAGCCGGTCCAATACGTTAAATAAAACCTACGACATGGGGCCTAAATAAAGCTAAGACCATTTAGCAACACACATCCAATATCAAGAGCCACAGGCAGCGCAGACAGTAGGGAGAGTTTTAAAAAGGAAAATGAAGGTGAATGGACCAAGGGTAGACAGTAACACATGCCCCCGGAATAGAGAGAAAAACCCACCCTGTGGAGCTGACCAGGGTGACCCTGGGAACTAAAAAGTAGCCAACCCCACCCAAGTCCCCCAGGGCAGACCCGGTTGGGGTGTTTGAGGGAAGGACTGGAAAGTCGAGTGTTGAGGTCAGACCCGGTTGGGGGTGTTTGAGGGAAGGACTGGAAAGTCGAGTGTTGAGCGAAGAGAGAAGGCGAGGATGGGAAAAATATCCAGCACTATACGTTGGAATAGATGCATAACAGTTACGACACGCTTGTAAATTAAAACACTTTTAACCCCACCCGGGTCTGCCCTGGGGGACTTGGGTGGGGTTAACTACTTTTTATTTCCCAGGGGCACCCTGGTCAGCCCCACAGGGTGGGTTTTTCTCTCTATTCTGGGGCATGTGTTTCTGTCGGCCCTTTGTCCATTCACCTGTATTTGCCTTTTTAAAACTCTCCCTACTGTCTGCACTGCCTGTAGCTCTTGATATTGGACGTGTGTTGCTAAATGGTCTTAGCTTTATTTAGGCCCCATGCGTTAGGTTTATTTAATGTATTTGACCGGCTGGCGACATACATTCAATGTTCTGTTTAGTTGTTGTTGTTGGTTTTTTTTCACAAGCAGTGCAGGCACGTCCTGAGAAAGCCTTGTTGCTGTAGGGACGTTAAGCAATGTACAATAAAACACTTTTAACATTAAGAAAAGTTGAGTTAAAAGAGGTTTTAAAACAGTTTTGATAAAAACGTTTGCTCGACACGCTTCTAAAAACAACATTTTATTAGTTTTAAACCTTGTACCGCGCCATAAACGCCGCGATTGCTTTTCAGTCTTAGCTGTCCCATAGTGTGGAATGTGGGACTTGGCCAACTGGATCCATCTGGTGCACTCCAAATGAGTATTTGTGAGTGGTTCGACGTGCAACTCAGTGCGCACCTCTGAAATGACCTACTGATTCCACTGATAATGAAAATCTTTCATTCATAAGAGCGCATTGAGCAGCTCTATAAACCAAAAGTGATGACCCCCCTCCCCCCCCCCACACCTCTCCCCCGCCCCCCCCCAACCCCACCCAAACAATCATAATAATAAAATCAACCAAAGGTATCTTTAGTGAGGTATTTTCACTGTAATGCCAGTTTTGTGTGAGAGGCACCCACTTTTGGGGGAGAAACCCATTTTTTTCTCCATCCAGTGGCGCTGTTTCTAGAAAATGTCTGTTTTATTTTAAGTTGTAGAGCTTTGTTATAAGGTGCGTTCTAAACATTCGCATCAACTCCAGAGCCCTAGAATAAATAGAAATATGGGAACCCATTTTCACATAAAATGGTAGGTAACCCACTCTGAGGGTTTTGTGTCCATGTGTGTGTGTGTGTGTGTGTGTGTGTGTATGTGTGTGTGTGTGTGTGTTTGTGTTAGTGCGTGCATGCGCGCGCGCTCCAAACATCTCCAAGAGACATAGATCCTCATGCGCTCTCCGGGCGCATGACGATCTATGCCTCTTGGAGATGTGCGCATGTCTGAGAGAGAGAGAGAGAGAGAGAGAGAGAGAGAGAGAGAGAGAGAGAGAGAGAGAGAGAGAGAGAGAGAGAAAGAAAATCAATGAATCGATGAAACTTTATTTTACAACAGTTAAGGCATTGACATCGTCATTGACACAACCATTTTACAAACCTGCCGTTGCTAACAACTACAAGACTATCTACACATGCACATACATATAAGTAAAGCATAATACTTGCAGACAATTGACAACACTGTTCACAAAAGCAGAGATTCTCATAGACTCTCAGATTCCCACCCCCCGCCCCTCCCCCCTCCACACACACAGCTAAGTAGTTTACATGATAAATGAAAAGGATAACAGGCTTAACTGGAAATGAATTGGACCCAGCAAAGAAAGAGACATACAATACATGTAGTTAAGGCATCCCTAGATCCCACGAGTGATAGACGAAATACTTGCAGGACCCTTTTTAAAACAGGCTAGCGAGGAGGCGGATTTTACATGGTCGGGAAGCACGTTCCAGATATGTGTTGCTGAGAAGGATAAGCTGGTTTTATATAGATCGATCCTTGGTTTTAAGCTTTCTGATGTTTCCAAGCTTGGACTCAGACTTGTGGAACAAAGTGGAGATGTACTCAGGTGTTTTGCGCTTCCACACTTTGAAAATAAAAACTGATTTGTTAATTTTGAAATGATTGTGAAGAGGCAGGACACCTGCTTTTGTGAGCTTTTTTCTGTGATTAGGTGTGGATCAGGGCAGATTGTTTTCGCCGCCCGTCTGTGTAAGGAATTGAGTCTCTTTAAATGCACCTCACTACATACATCCCATACCGTTGACGCGTAATCGACGTGAGAACGTATGTGAGCATTATAAAATATTTTACGGGTATCTGAATCAGTATACTATTTCAGTTTTGATAACATAGGCCTAAAGAGATGTTTGCAAATATTTCGCATAAGGCGTTTGTATGAGCTTGCCATTTTAGCTGACTGTCGATTGTAATCCCTAGTGCACGACATTCGTTAACCTGTTCTACCTGACTACTTTTAAGTGAAAGGTTAAGTAAAAGAGGCGTTTTCTGCTGTTTTTGGCGCGTGGCGACTACCATCGATTTCGTTTTGACTGGATGAACAAACATAGAATTGTTTATACACCAAGCTGATACGTCATGAAGACTTTGTTGTAAGTTGTCGGAAATTACCAGAGAGAGAGTGAGAGAGAGAGGCACACGGCAAAAGCATCAGTTGAACCCCCCTCCCCTTCAACTAACACTTAACGGCCAGCCTGTGGAGCAAGTCAGGGAACAACGCGTACTTGGAATCAACTTAGACGACAAGTTGTGCTGGCAAGGCCACATTACCAAACTGTGTAAAATAGTATCTAAAAATGTATTTCTCCTGTCGAAATTGAGACATTTCGCTGATGAGCCAACAAGAAAACTCTTCTACTATGCCCACATTCAGTCACATTTGGATTATGCCTCATCTATTTGTAACGGTAGTAGCGATGCTAATTTAAAAAGTCTGAACTCGCTCCACAGAAGAGCCATTAAACTCATTGTTGACAGACCCTCAGAAGTCATTAGTACTGATAATAAGTTCAAGCTATTAGACATTTTGCCACTTGAAAAACAGTTTATGTATAATAAGTTGGTGCTCATGCGCAAAATCACCCTCTCAGAAACACCAGCCTATCTCAATAGTTTGTTCCACTTTGCTCATACGAGGTACAGTCGAACACCAGGGAACAATCTTGAGGTATCGATGCCTCGACTTGACATTTATAGGTCGTCATTGTCCTATTCTGGTGCAAAGTTATGGAACTCTATTCCTGCGGATGTTAGAGCCGCGCCATCGCTTAAAACTTACAAGACCAAGCTGCTGAAACATCTAGGCAAAACTTAATTTTTCTTTTTATTTTTTATTTTTCTTTTTATTCTTACAGGTAGCACTCCATGCCTTGTGCGGCATTTCGCGGATAGTCTGCATTCTCTTGTAACATTTATGAACGCGTGTAATATACCGCTGGCATTCCAGCAAGCCGCATTATGTAATATCCATGACCCCATGGACTCGGCTGGCCAGACGGGATGCCGTCGATAGACAGAGCATAAACGCACGCGCCGCGTAGCAGTGCTATAGTTTCTTCGCGTCGACCCATTCGCGCGATGATTGCGGGATCACTATACATTACTTTTACTGTAGACTATAGCAGCTAGCTGTGCGCGGTTTTGGCGCGGGGAGGCCGCTATCGCATGTGTGTGTGTGTGTGTTTGTCTGTCTGTGTGCGAGTGTATGTGTGTGTGTGTGCACGTGCGCATCCCTACGTGCTTGCGCACGCGCGCGCGCGCGTGTGTATGTGTCAGTGTATGTGTGTGTGTGTGTGTGTGTGTGTGTGTGTGTGTGTGTGTGTGGCGTATGCGTGTTGTATGTTTGTTGGAGTGAGCCGTGTTGATTTTTATGATGAGAACAATAGCGGTTTTATGTCCTTTAAAATCCTTTATTCTCTTCATATTTGCTGTAGTATAGTTTTTTAAGTGATAGGATGTATGTGTACATGATATGTGTGTGTGTGTATGTGTGTGTGTGTGTGTGTGTGTGTGTGTGTGTGTGTGTGTGTGTGTGTGTGTGTGTGTGTGTGTGTGTGGAGGGTGGTGCAGGCTTGGCTTGGCGCCTATAGGCTACAAGCTAATCTGGCACAAACCTGTGCACGCGGCAATTGCACACCGGCACGCGTGTGTGTGTGGGTACTAAGAGAGTGATTTTATGTACGTTATTTTGGTTTGTAGTGTGTAGCAAGGACAAGAATAAAAACAGGTCTGCGCACCTATTTTTTTTATCTTTGGAAAATAAAGTTTCATTTCATTTCATTTCATTTCATTTCATTTCTCTCTCTCTCTCTCTCTCTCTCTCTCTCTCTCTCTCTCTCTCTCTCTCTCTCTCTCTCTCTCTCTCTCTCTCTCTCTCTCTCTCTCTCTCTCTCTGTTTTTATCACTCGTGATTGAGGAAACAAGTCAGCTTGTTATAAACATATTTGACGCAATTTAGCTTTAATTGCGAATGAAATTTAAGATTTGACATTTAAAAGTCAGCTTCACAGAAGTAAGGGTGTGCAGCTACCTTCTTTTTAAATGCAATCTTTTAATGATAAATGTACATCAGTATACATTGTACAACGTTTTGTATGGGGATATTGGACTTTTTGGTACTGATGTATGGGCGGTATGATGGTTTGCACCACTATGGGTCGGAATATCCACTGAAAAAGCCAATGTAAATCAAATATCAGTGAGATAATTACAACTTTGAATAATACTGATCATATTTCTCATGGAATAATACATAAAAAACAAAATTATTCATATTGTTTTGAGCGGATAAGCTCGCCGTTCGCTCCCTGAGTATGACCGCTCATTGCGCCATTGGGGCCAATTGCTGAGAATGTAAACAGAGGGGTGTGCTAATTACTTGAATGCATCAGCACATAGTTTTCCGCTAAATACAAATATTTTTTAGAAATGTATTGTGAACTATCTCTTACAAATAGTTCAAATTATTGTTATATTCAAATTGTGACTCCAGAAGATCGATTTATTGAAGCAAAGTGTCTAATGTCGATAGCATAGGCAGCTGGTCCCCCAAAATTACACTGGAAATGGCAGAAAATCGTCTGTCGGTAACGTCGGTACTAAAAACTTAGCTACAGCAAAATGTCTCCATCCTCCGGCGGCACAATATTGACATGGGCGTATATTCCACCCTTACTTCATTTTGATATACCCATACCTTTGTTACTCATAGGAGAAAACTATGATCTCGTAAACGGGTGATCGTCTGTGAAGGGCATATGCTAGACTATGTCCTTCCAGTTGGCGATGACCTAATCACCATGGGTTAAAAGCACATTTTCTGTAAGTTTCATTCGTAATTACCGCCAGTTGAGTATAAAAGAATGGTCCGCATGCACTCGTGTGGAATTTAATAAGAGACAGCGGAGGGATCATGTTTTGTGAAGATGCTATATCTTGGATACCGTGCTATGGCTAAGACAAAGTCCACAGGCTTACCAGAAGCGTAAGTAAGCGATGCGAGTCTAAATTCACTGTCATGGGACTCGCACATCCACAACTGAGTGTGTGGTACCATCAGAATACAAACCGTTTATCTTGTAAATGCTTGCCATAGAACAAAATAAACATGACCGTATTCAGAATTTACACTGTTGTACGCCGTTCTCACTATCATTGCAATGTTTGGTTTATATGCACATTGATCTGCCTTCTTGTCGTGTTTTTTTTTCTTTTTCTTTTTCCCCGCAATAGTGAGGTTTTGTTTGCACGAACGACTCCCAACAACGAACGAGAACTAGGTCTCGGCGAATAACCAATGTGTACCAGAGGCGTAGACAACACCCTGAACATCTGCAAGAGATATAGATCCTCATGAGCCTCTTGTCTAATGAGGATCTATGCCTCTTGGAGATGTTCGGAGTCTATGCTTATAATACAAGCTGGTTATCCGCCGCAACTTCGCTTTCGTTCGTTCAGTGTTGGGAGTCATTCATTGCAAACCAAACCTTACGTGTCCGACCTTTTAAACTCACCCACGTGTTCCTTTTTCTTAGGGATCCTTGTTGCCTACCATGCCGCAGGATAATGTGGACGAGATCCGTGAAGTTCTGGCGAACTTCAAAGGTGCGCACGCAAAGCATGGCGGGAGCTGGGAGACATTTAGTGTCTATCGTAAGTGTATTAGGTCACTGTTTCTGGCATGTCTGAGTTTCAATTTTTGGTTTACGCGCGATAGCAAAAGTGAGTCTCTGTAGTGTGGTCTGTGGTCGTCCTTTCGTCCGTCTGCCGTCCATGGTAAAACATTAACACTGACATTTTCTAGGAAACTAAGCCAAAGTCGTCAAACTTACGGCCCCACGGGTACTCTCATGTGTGTCTTACGACTGTGGTTGTGGCAGGCATGCCTACCCATACGGAATTTCGTATGCGTATTTTTTTACGGAAATGTGTGTGTGTGTGTCATTTTCATTTTTTGCGCTCGTGCTAATATAAAAGGCACAATATAAAAAAAAAAACTGTACAGAAATAATAGGTAACAATAGTGATAGTATTACTGAAATGTTAGTAGTATTACTGAAATTTCAAATAGCTAATACTGAAACTTCAAATTGAGGGTAGGCATGCCTGTTGTGGTATTCATTTTAGGAGGGCATGAGTGTGTTGATCATGGGAAAGAGTTAGTTTAGATCAGAATTATGCACCTTTTTAGCATGATTCGTTTTCTTTTGCATCTCGATTTTTTTGGGGTGTGACTACAATGTTGCACATTTTGCTAAATTGTTGCAATATCCAACTTAGATTAAGCTGGAAGGTCAGTTCTGGAAAAGGCGCGATTGTTCTAGTGACCTCAAACATGACGTCAACGTTGTGTAGTACACATGTTGGCTACATTTCGTAACACTTACGTAATGCACTTAGATTTTAGTGGAAGATTGTAGATAGATCTATAGTGTTCTTTTTAATGAATATTAATATGTTTTGGTTACATTTTTTTCTGATTGATTGAGCTGTGTAATTTGCGGGATTGATCTGGAAATATTTAATAGTATTAAAGAGGGTGTTAGGAAATATGTGCATGCATTGTAGAAGAGACAGTGTATCAAAGTCTGGAATGCATTGTGCTAAGAGTGCATCGTGAGAATAACGAACTGTTGGAACTGTTACTACAGTGTGGTCTACAACCTTGTGCCACGTGTGACCAGTTGCAGCTGAGTGTGGCTTTTCTACAAGAACCCTACGTGAGTGTGTCTGGTGTGATTGCATCATACTACGACCACGACTACCACGTAACAGTTTGAAATAGTTGTATTACGAGTTAGGCTTTGCCAGTGGCTCTTGTGGCCTTGACGGTCTGGTCCGTGAAGGGGCAAGGTGGGGGGGGGGGGGGGGTGGGGGTGTCAATGTCGGAGGTAAGAGTCGAGGGCTTTAGCCCGAGAATCTTACCTCTGACATTGACCCCGCTGACCGAACCCGAGAGGCGACAAGAGCCACTTGCAAAACCTAACTCGCAACACGATTTTTCAACTGTAAAAAGTGTGAAGTATACCTTTAAACTGACCCCAAACTGTACGTGTGACGTAGAGATCCAGGCGATGTAAAATCTCCATACTTCCGACTATCAGTCAACAACTTGCAACCTGCATTCGCGTGAAATTTCTCTCTCAGGTATTCTTTAAGTTAACACATTTTCTGTCATTCTTGTGTGAGAAATTGGTAATGTAGGCCGAACACAGCGCTTGTATATAGTTATTTTGTTGCGTAAACCACCGCCCCCCCCCCCCCTTTTCCAATTTTTTAATTATCTAGATTAATCGTTGATATTTTCTAACTTTTCCAATTATTTAGTTATGTTTTGTATGAAACCGGTACCAGCGGTATCACAGAACACCTACATATAGTTCCTTTTTGTTGTGTAGCCCCCTAAGTTATTTATTTATTGGCATATTTTTGTTTAGAGGTTTGACTGAATGACGACTAGGGCATGTTTGCATTGAGAAATGTGATTGCCAAAGATTTATTTGTGGGAGGACGCTTTGCTCAGCGAGTAACGTTGTCGTCGTAACATGTAATAATGGAGTCTGTTTATAACAAGTGAAAATGGTACTCCCGTTGTCTTGAGAACGGGTGAATCGAATAGAGCGTGAAATACAGCTGAAAATTGAACTATTAGGGTTCTTTTGGTTTACAGTATACTGAAGTAAGTAACTTAATCCGGCTTTTCGTACCGTTTCACAGATTAACCAATGGGGGACAAAATCACTGCATGGTTTAGTTTTGTAAGAATTGTGTTTATAAGGTTTTCATGCAAAATGTAACGTGCGATACACCTAACGTGCACTACAATGTGACGCCGCAACATGAAAGCACGGTATAGTGTTGTTGGGGTGTTTATTCTGTTTTAATGGAGTTTCAAGTTTATGAATTGATAATCATGCAAGAATTATGAATTGCGATCATGCAAGTCAGCCCTTTGTGTAAATGGTTTTTGTTTGTTTCTTTGCAACCGCTTGATTTTTTGTGTCTGTTGTTTCCTTTTTTTCTCCAGAATGTCCAAACGGTCACAGATACACTATTGGAAATGTGAGTGCTAATAATACTTAATTAGGCACAACTAGTATGGTTGCGCTTACCATGATGAATTAAATGTAACAAACGTTTTCTTGGTTGGGGGTGGGGGAGGGGGAAAGGGGGGGGGGTGCTTCTTATGTGGTTTTTTTTAACATTTTGTGTTAGAATTTGAGCCTTAAACCCATATGTAAATATTAAGAAGTGGGATGAACCATAACCCAAAAAGTCTGTTCTATATGAGAGCCATAACCCACAAAGTCCCTTTTATATGCGAGCTGTCCTCGCTGTCAAGGGTCTCTATCTGTTGTCTTTGACCTGATTTTGATGTTAAAATCTCTCCTATTTAAAAAGCCTCGCAGATTTGCGTCAGTGAGCTCTATAAAGGGCACAGTGTATATGTGTCATTGGTTTGAAAAGCGTCATTTGTAATAACGTAATTTTAGTTTTTGCGTAATTTATAGTTTACGTGATATGAGTTCAACTTTGCTTCTACACTTGCAAAAAAAATTTTGACAAAACTAGAATTTCACGGTGCAGCTTCAGTCTTGTTATAATACGGGTGCAGTGAGGATGACTTACCTAGATACATGATATTCCACTGTACACGAGCATGCGTTTCTGACAGCGCGTTTCAGACTGCGTGTCGATGTGTGTGTGTGTGTGTGTGTGTGTGTGTGTGTGTGTGTGTGTGTGTGTGTGTGTGTGTGTGTGTGTGTGTGTTCTTTGCACAATGTAAAACCCGTATTGTGTGCCAGTGTGTCATGCTATAAAGCAGTAAAGAGGGTTGCTGACTTCTGATCATAAACTTTACCGGACAAATGTTGTGCAAAGGTACAGACCAGAACACAGTATGTCAAGTTACGCACTTTTGAGCTGTAACACATGGTTACTGTGTATGTAATTTTGCCGTGTTACATATGCGTATTTCAAAATGCTGACTTGTTGCGCCCTTAAGGCCCCGCCACACTTGCCGGTTGTGCCCCGATTTTGAAGCCGATTCCGATCCGATTGCGATCGGATGACGTCATATATCCGATCCGATCGCAATCGGCTGGGAATCGGGTGTTTAGAAACTGCTCTATTTTTCCGATCCGAATCGGACCCGATTGTAAGCTTCAACCAATCAGAGCGCGTCTCGCAAAGCACGTCATTTCATCGAGTCAGTTTGCAAATGGAGGAAAAGATCAGTCACCTTCGTTGCCGCCGATGTTTCGCCCGCCTCAGTCTTCCCGAATATGATGCAAAACTGCTGATAATTCAAGCACATCATCATCACTGTCCAAAGTTGACTAGCAGCCATTTCGCTGAACAGGTACGACCTTGATCTTCGATTCAAACCGGTCGGCTAAATAAAGTCGGGGAATGTGTGGCAGTGCACACGTTTTTGCAGTCCGGTCCGATCACACTCCGATTCGAAACTGATCGAGAATGGGCCTCAAAATCGGGCATGTGTGGCGGGGCCTTTAAGTTCAGAAATGCCGTTCTATAACTGCGTGCTATATATCCGCATCGAAAGTTAGAGACTTCTAGCAGCCAAGTATTCACCAATCCTCTTAGACCTCAGCCGTGCTAAATGTCAGTACCTCACGTTACTGATGTCTAGCAGCCAAACAAAATCTGGGGCAAATACAGAATGAAAATGCAGCTAGAACTAAGTATGTCAGTTTATGCAGAAAAATGATTTCTAAAATAAAGACCATGTATGTAACTGTATTCTGTGTGCTCGTTTTATGTTTATTAAACATTGTTGATGTCTGCTGCCAAAGCTTAAGACGACTGAATAAAAACTGCCGTTTATAGAACTGTGTAAACTTTCATTTCGCGTTTTCTCAATAGGTGTGAAATCTGAGTTACGAAGTTCTAGCAGTCAGCCCTCGAATGACAACAGTTGCGAACTCTAATGTGGTACAACCTACTTTCTATAAACAATCTTTTAACCCTTCAATGAGACACCCAATTTTAATATGATCGAAAGGCTTTCCTAGGCACCCCTTGAACAAAGCAGTTCCCCAAGTTTCAAGCTTGTACATACACAAACATAGGAGATTCTCGTGTTTACATACATACGCGCGCACACGCACACGCACACACACACACACACACACACACACACACACACACACACACACACACACACACACACACATACACACAAGGCGTTTCCCGCCAAAAGTACGTTTTGCAGCGATGTTAGCGTAGCTAGACATGACGTCTAGCTACGCTAACATCTGTGGAGAATACGGTAGACTTTGAAGTGGGGCTGGGTCGGAGCGCATTCCGGAACACGCACATGACGTTTTTGGCGTGCGGCGTAAAAATTCTGGCAAAGAAGTAACACGATAAAAATGACGTCATGTCTAGTTACGCAAATCTTGCTAGAGAATGTCTTTTGGCGCCAAGCGCCGTGTGTGTGTGTGTGTGTGTGTGTGTGTGTGTGTGTGTGTGTGTGTGTGTGTGTGTGTGTGTGTGTGTGAGAGAGAGCATGTGACAGCGACTAGCTTTCGGACAAGCTTGAAATTTTAGGATATTGTCCCTAAAGAAATTATCTCGGGACCTTCCTTTTCGAATTTTTGATTAAGATGCTCATTTTCGAAAAAAAAAAATGGCCGTTTAAAAAAAAAAAAAAAAAAAAAAAAAAAAGAACGCTTGATCCACACTGGAATCAGTAATCTTTCTTATTTTTACTACATATTTTGGGTATACTAGATAAAAGGGAGATATTGAATGAGTTCTTTAACCAGCATTGTACCTTTAAAACTCAGTTTTGAGTTATAATTAAATATTTTTTTTAATAATATATTTTCACGTTTTGGGCATTAATTGTACGAAATATATGGGTTAATCGTAAAACGATTGAATCTTTTTTACGAAAAAAAAACCCAACCAATCTTCTCATTATTAATCGCATGATTTTTCGTATACGGTATTTACATAAACCTACAGTTTGTCTCGGCTGTCGGGTACGATTAGATCAGTTGTGACCTGTATTCCCTAGGTGTGAAAATCAGACAATGTTCTGCACCACTTTTTATGAGTCATTTGTAAAACAGCTAACATAACTTTACTTTTTCTTTTACGAAAAAACTATCTTCTCATTAATACCCGCATGATTTTCATGAACAGTGTTTGCATAAGCCTGCTGTTTGTCCCGGCCCTGGGGTAGGATTACGTCAAATTGTGACCTGTAACCCTAGGCGTGAAAATGAGCAAGAAAATTGCAAAATTGATTCTCTGATACGTCAAATGTTAGTACTGCGATAAGTGACGTATAACATCGAGTCGTCAATATGAACACAGCGTCGTGGGACTAATGATGCCATGACGTGAAGCTTGAAGTGCCGTCATTTCGCTGCTCGTGCTATTCTTCTTCTTCTGAATAGCAATACTACGCCAGACCACGGAGCATACGAATGGCGGTAATCGCCGTGTGTCCGTCTTTCTTTCTGTGTGCGAGAGTGTGTGGATGAGAGGGTGGGTTAGAGTAGAAGGAGATGGATTCCTGTTGCTACACAAGCCCACAGAGCTTACTAATGGCGGGAAGCGCCGTGTGTCCGTCTCTGTTTGTGTGCGCCGACGTGTGTGGTTGATCAGAGGTTGGCTTAGAGAGGAGGGAAATGGATCAACATAATAAGCCAAAATATATGAACAACCCTGAATGTTCCTAAAACATAAACGCATCTGAGCTGCAAACAACGGTAGAACTTGGGATGAAATCATCATCTTGTTTTCTAGTTACTTTAGTTGTCAGATTTTCAGACCTGCCAGCCTATGTCGTCTTGGGCATTTTTTTGTATTTGCTCCGCCGCGACCCATCCTTAAACAAAATCGTTATAAATAGAAGAGACTTAATACTTGAATGTAGTACAAACTGAGCACAAAGCTGACCTGTACACGCGCTATGCCCTGTACAAATGGGATAAAAGCGAGTATGATACTGTTGCTAACATTAGTATACTTTTCCTCCGCTCGACATTTTACAGTCGCCGGAATATTTCGAAGGTCGGCTTACACCACTAAAAACTTCGTTTAGTTTTCGTTACGATGTTGCTAGTTTCATTTTCTTCCATTGCATCTTTTTACTCTAAAGACCGCGAAAGGTGACACCCCCCTAAGTCAAAGTGCAAAGTTTTGTTTTCGCTAATGTTATATGCAATGATTGAGCTTTTGCTGCCTGATAAAGACATGCACCCCTGAAACACCAGTTGCGCTCAAATTTAGTTGCGATTCTCTGACGTTTATACGCGAATAATATGCCGTCTACTCTAAGGTTGAATAAAATAAAATTAATCTGTTTTCTGCATTTGGAATGAAAATAAAACTATTTCATTTTGTTGAGAATTGTGGTTATTTACTTGGATCAAACACTTACCTTTGCATAAACGGTAATGCTTGCTGTCTCATGGCAATAGTGAACGTTTTGATTTTCAAGGTGGACATGCGTGTTGATAAGTTATGAAAAGATAACCCTGAAAGGCATCAGGCACTGAAACCTATTGTATCACAGTACTAAACCAAAGTTAGCAAATAAACAGATCAAGCAAAAACGCAGTCGCACGCACACCACCCATACACGCACAAACACATTGTGCACACATACACTGTGTAAACCCACATACACAAACGCAGGCATGTACGCACGCACGCACATAGAGTGCCCACACACACACTTGTACGTGCAGACACGTACACACGCACGCACACACACTCACAAGCTCTACAGGTGAAAACATTGTTTTACACCTACTCCGAGGGAAAACACTGAAAGCATGAGTGATGCAGTGCACTTGCATTGCAGTAAACGCAACGACGAGAAAAACTGAAACAAAAGGAACAAAAGAGAGAAACAAGATTGGATGAACCATAAGCCACTAAGTCCCTTCTATATTATGAGAACTGTCCTCGCTGTCAAGGGTCTCTACCTTTCGTCTTTGATCTGATTCTGATGTTGAAATATCTCATATTGAAGAAGGTGAGGATTTCTTTCCCAAAGTCTATCGTATTGTTTGGAGCTCACATGCGTTTTTCTTTTAGGAACATTGACACTTGTTCATATTTTTAAGCTTATCCTTCTGATCCTTTTTCCTTCCCCTCTAAGCCAACCTCTGATCAACACACACGCCGGCACTCACAAATAAAGACGGACACATGGCGCTTCCCACCATTAGTACGCTCTGTGGGCTTGAGTAGCGACAGGAATTCTGAAGAAAAATAGCAGGAAAATGACGTCACTATAAGCTTGACGTCATAGCATCCCTAGTCTCACGACGCCGTGTTCACAGTGACGAAACTGATGTTTCACGTCACTCATCCGAAAGGCACGCGTCCTCTTCCAGGGCTGATTGTTTTGTTCCACTCAGCCTCTTCTAGAGTGGACTGTTTGATGGCAGTATAATTATAGTGGATCCCAAATTTGCAAAAATAAATTAATTATTATTTAAAGAGTTGAAAAGGTACAAAGCTGGCTAACAAACTGACCCAATGTCTTTCTCCAAACTGGCTATGTCCAAAATTTCATGTAAATATGACAAAAATACGGACTCTAATCTGAGTCCACCGACTTTCTATAAACGGTCTTTTATGTGTGCAACGAGACATTCACGTATAACATGCTCGGAGGCTCTCTTAGCCAACCCTTTAAATAAAGTATTTCGCCAAGTTTCAAGCTCGTACGTACAGCAATATCTGAGATTGTCGTGTCTACATACATACGCGCGCGCGCGCACTCACACACACACACACACACACACACACACACACACACACACACACACACACACACACGCATTTATGGCCTTTCGCACCAAAAGTACGTTCAGCAGCAAGATTAGCGTTAGACATGACGTCATTTCTATCTTGTAACTGCAGTTGTCAGAGGTTTGGGCCTGCCCGCCTTTGACATCATGGACATGCTATTAAATTCGCCCCACCGCGACCCAGCCTACAAAGTCCTTTCCATAGAAATAGAAGAAACGCAAAAAACCAAAACAACTCAACCAGTAAAGAACAAACAAACAAACATGCATATCAATCTTGAGAGTTAGAGTATTCACTTTTGGCACAAGACAACTTTAACGTTCGTTGCAACTGTGTGCCTTGAGGTGTAGGTAAGGTGGTCATGACTAGTTAAGTTAACGAAACTCACTATACTCACTCCACATTGAAAACATAAATTTATAAACTGCACACCAATTATAGGATTTTCTTGATTCTAGTGTGCCGATTTAAGATCCACCGCACATCGCGGTTTAAAAATGAGAGAACCCTTTCACGCGACTCATAGAGACAAAGCAGTTGGGAGACCAATAATGCTAATTTGAAGATATAGTAGCAGTATTAGTTGTATAATTATAACACAGCGCATTATATACGCTTTTGTTCTTTGATGTTGTCTCATTTTTGTTCCTAGTGCACAAAGCCGAACTATGAAGGCAAATGCTTGGAATGTGGAGCCGTGATTGGTGGAAAATCACACAAGGCTGCGGAGGGAAACATTGAAACAAAGTATGCACACACACACACACACACACACACACACACACACACACACACACACACACACACACACACACACGCACGCACGCAAGCTCGCACACACATACATACACACACACGCCTCTGTCTGAGATCATACGATGCGATATTTCTGTCGCAACTTGTGACTGGCGGGTGGTTGTGTATGCCTCAGTAATTGCACATGTCGTTTTTCACTGTCCTCTGTATGCTTAAGTGCAACGATCTGTATGAGACTGGGAAATTGAGAGGCTGAAGGAGATTTGTGAAAGTTGTCAGAAAGGTCGTGGCGATTCAACGAGTTTTGTGACAACGGATTTTGTCACACAAAGTTTGTGGAAACTGATATGAGTCAAATATTTTTGTCTTCCTGTATCATTAGTGGTTTCCCATAATATTCTCTATTTCTGCAGCCTTGAAGATCGTACGCAGCCCGGACATGTACTTGGTGCCGTGAATGAAAGGAGCAAAGAAGCTTTACCAGAAAGGGGCATGTCTCCAGCCGTCTGCGCGATCCTTCGGTTCTTCACGCATGCTGCTCTCTTTTTGGCGGCCAACCAAACATCACAGGTCTCTCTCTCTCTCTCTCTCTCTCTCTCTCTCTCTCTCTCTCTCTCTCTCTCTCTCTCTCTCTCTCTCTCTCTCTCCCTCCTCTCTCTCTCTCTCTCTCTCTCTCTCTCTCTCTCTCTCTCTCTCTCTCTCTCTCTCCTCTCTATGACGAATAAGTAGAATTTTACACAGAGTTGTTGTTCGACTTAAGCTTTGTTTTCCTACGGACCAAAATTATGTTCACAACACACAACATTTTTCAAAGATACGAATAAGATATGAAAAATTATGTTGAAACAGACAAAAAGACCGATAGAAGATTTTTTTTACAAAAGCACGACCTGAAGTGAATCTCTCGGATGCCGGGGAAAGAGATTGAGACGGACGGACAGATAGACAGACAGACACCGTAATACGCGTAATTTCTCGGCGACTTCTTTAAGCAGCTATAATTCAGGATGTTATTTTTCCCCGTGGCAATTTTCTCAAATCCATGACTCACGGAATTTACAACCAAATGAAGAAAATTTTGCACTTAAAGTTCAATGAATTCATTGTATGTGAATGCCGATTTAATCTGTATTCCATCTTTTCTTCCTAGTAAAGTAAGACGCATCTTCTTTCCAAACAAATGAGTACACTTCTTATTTCTGTACCATCAGTAATGATCAACGAAAAAAGAAGAGACAATACGCGTAACACGGACCGACCGACCCATTTTGTTGTTATTGTCCTCAGTTCCTTACGATTGTTACGGTGTTTGGCTGAAAACATATAACAATACTAATCAGTCTATCTATTTATATCTATATCCCGTAGTCTTGCCGACCGTTGGGGCACCACTGATGACTTGACAACCAGCTCCCTCCATTCCTCTCTGTTCTCTGCCATTCTCAGCTTATCGCCCAGCTTCAGTCCTGTCCACTCTGAGATATTGTCTTCCCATCTTTTCCTCTGTCTTCCTCTCCTTCGTCCTCCCTGCACAGTGCCTTGCAGGATTGTTTTGGCAAGCCCTGCTGAACGTGTGACATGCCCATACCACTTCAGTTTGCGTTTTTTCACACTGGCTAATAAGTCTTCATAGGGCCCGATGGCTTGCCTGATTCTGCTTCCCACTTCCTCGTTTGTGATGTGATCTCTGTATGAAATGCCAAGCAGCCTTCGAAAGCATCTCATTTCAGTGGCTTGTATCCTCCTTTCAAGGTCTGCTGTGAGGGTCCATGACTCGCAGGCATACAAGAACACCGAGATGACTAAGGAGCGCATCAGTCTGATCTTGGAGCAGAGTGTGATGTTTCTGTCCTTCCATATGGTCTTCAATCTTGTCAGTGCTGCTGTTGTCTGCGTAATCCTGGACAGTATTTCTGGTTTTGATCCCTCATCTGTCACAATGGCTCCTAATCAGTGACAAAACAAAAAAGAAAACACAAGAAATATGACGCAGTGTTGGCATTAAATCAGTCTGCTCAAGGGTGGGCTTTGATTGCTAAACGTTCCTGATAAAATGTATTCTTAACATCTTGCCTCAGCGGAGACTTTTCTACTCTTTATACAATCCATGTGAATATGCACACGTAGCAAAGGGTTTCTAGTGCCCCTGGTAAATGTCGTTGGAACTCTCCTACGCACAAAGGAGAACTGAGGAGACCCGAGAAGTCTTTTGTTACTTAATCCAGACCAAAAAGGTGACTGCCAAGCGTGTAATATGCAAAGAAGTACCCAACGGAGAAAGAAATACGCTTAGAAAAGACGGGTACAACACAATTTATTAATATTTCGGGTAAATACCCTTTGTCAAAATAGACCAACGAACAAACAGAGTGATTAGCCGATACTTATCTTTATTAGCAGAAGGAATGTGGCAACCCATGTGACAGAATTTTGTTACTTACATTTAGACTTCAATACCTGTTGGCTTCTTTGTTCAGCATTATTATAAATCACACCGGGAACATTTCAATACAAATCAGGTATTGCCAACTATTGATCCTCTATTGTCAGTAACAGGTCGCACGCATAAACACCCGCACGCACGCACGCACGCACGCACGCACACACACACACACACACACACACACACACACACACACACACACACACACACACACACACACACACACACACACACACACACACACACGCACACATATTTTGTTTAATGACGACCACGTTCTACGGACGTAAAGTTTGAGGTGTGCAGCAATCGACAACGAAACATAATCAAAGGTGCCGGTGTGAAGATGTCGCTGTGTGTTCAAAAGACCATAATTATTTGAGTTCGACTCATCCGAATTCGTTTCGACTAAACGGAGCTGTTTTCAGTTAAATATTAGTCATAGAAAGAGCAGCCTTGGCCACGGGAAAAAATGGTTGGACTTATCCGACTTTGGAAAACGACAAAGGCATTCGACTTATTGGTCGAAGTTTAATTAACCCAAACTGGAACGTTTTAGAAATACGTTGTAAAATGAGTCCTAGAAGAGCAGCTTTGGACAGGCGAAAAAAAAAACCTGGTTCAACGTAAACGTTTTTCGACCTGTCCGTCTTTGACAGCGGCGTATGGAACTGCATTAAAAAAACAAGATGAGGATTTCACCCCAAAGTCTACCGTATTGTTTGGAGCTCACGTGCGTTTTTCTTTTAGGAACATTCAGAGTTGTTCATATTTGTAAGTTTATCCTTCTGATTTATTTTCCCTCCTCTCTAAGCCAACCTCTGATCAACAAACGCCGGCGCACACAAATAATGACGGACACACAGCGCTTCCCGCAATTAGTACGCTCTGTGGGCTGGAGTTCTTACTTTTGACATTTTTTTCGCATTGTTGGAACTGTTACTTCTGAGTGGTCTACAACATTGTGCCACGTGTGACGAGTTGCAGCTGGGTGAAGTTTCTTTACAAGAACCCTACGTGCGTGCGTCTGGTGTGATTGAATCATACTACGACTACCACGTAACAGTTGATATTAACATACAAAAGAAGCCAGCAACAAGTAGGAAACACGCAACAAGCACCATTAACTCTCAGGTTTTCAATGAACCTAATTCTGTGCACATTCAACAAACCATGTAGCTGATGCCTCGACAGTCTGAAATAAATCACGACGATTATCCTCAAAGAAATTAGTCGTCTTTCAGGTAAAATGTCAGGTAGTTTTGCTAGTTTTTATTTGCTGGTAACATCAAGGAGTAAAATCCGTGGGACAGACACATTTAGCTTAATTAATCATATCAAATGGCTCTTTTTTTATTTCGAGATATCAAATTGCAATGCCACAAAGATGTTACGTGAATTATTTGACAATTTTCCTATCACGATAAATAACTAAAATTTCTTATTGAAAGTAACAGGAAGGACACGCACTTTTTGGCTACCCCTATGTCATAGAAGCATCTACATTTTAAAAAAATAACGATACGTTTGGCCAATTTTTAATTTCCTGCAGCCAAGCATTAGCCAGTGCTTCCGTTATTATCAAATTTGTGTGAAAATATCTACCCAAATCGTAACCGTAACTACAGCAGTTTAAAGTCGACGGAAACGAATCTCAGCAATTTTTGAAAAAGCGGCATATACATTACTTACAATAGCTGTGCTAATACTGTGAATAATAGAAATTGGTGATGCTATGTTACGATTGTGGTTGTGTTGTTTCGTGAGAGCATGCATTTATTGATCGTAGGAAACGATCCGATATTTATTTGAGCTATCACGATTACGAATCACGTACCTTTTCAGTAAGATTCTTTATCGCTCGCGCGTAGAGCGGAATTGGCTTTGTTATGATACGCTAAGTTTAGTCCGGAAGCTTCTAGCAAATCACATGGAGAAGAGCGGTCGATTTTTGTGATGCGTAGATTCGCTGAGAATAAACCAGAACGTTCGAGTAAATTCGCGGTGTCTAGTGACCTGGCATGTGTGACGTCAAAGTGTAGGCAACATTTTGCTACACAGTAGTAAAACCACTCTAATATTCATAGTCATAGTTGTTTTCTGTACGCGTGAATTTAGCAGCCGGTCAGTATGGTTTTTGAAAGATCGTGAAATTTCTGGTATATTCCGACTAGGTCGTGAACTGCCTACCATACTTTTATGAGACGTCATAACGCGACGGGATTTCCCAACATAGAGGCTGAAATTAGCAGTCGAATTTTTGTAGACTATTGTAGTTCATTCTAGAAAGTTCTTTTTTTTTAAAATATTTATGAGTTTCGGTTACGTGTTCCGTTCTGATTGGTTGCGTTGTGTGAATTCTTTGGATTATTCTGGAAAGTTTTTATACTATAAAAGATTGTGTTGGGAAGCACGTTCATACATTGTCATACATTGTCAGTAGTAGGGACACACAGTTTTTCGTAGGTACGTGGCCCGTATAGGGTGTACATTGTGAGAGACGCAGCGTAACGGTGGTGTACGTTGTATGAGAAACGCATTGTGTCGCCAGTGTTGACATTTTGCAGAGGGGACATTGTATAAGTGTTGGTGCATTTTGGAAACGCATTGTGTGGAGATCGCATCGCTGAAATAAAATATTGTTGGAACTGTTACTCCAGTGTAGTCTACATCCTTAAGCCACGTGTGACGGGTTGCAGCTGAATGAAGTTTCTTTAAAAAAAAACTTACGTGCGTGCGTCTGGTGTGATATCATACTACGACTACGACAACACGTAACATGCTAACAGTTCATGATGACGACTGGTATTGCAATCTATCCTCTGTGTGTGTGTGTGTGTGTGTGTGTGTGTGTGTGTGTGTGTGTGTGTGTGTGTGTGTGTGTGTGTGTGTTTCAGGCTGCTGATGTTGCAGATTTAGTGACTCCCTCGGTAAAACCTGAAGATATCACTCAGTTCTTCCAGGAGCATATGGAACAGGACGTGCTAGTGCTGCAGAAAACTTTGAACAAACCGTTAGATGATGTCTGCTTGGTTCTGCATCGTATATGCCATAGTCTTGTGGTCACAAAGACCGGTAAGTGCTGATAGACTGCCTTATGAAAGAAGCTAGGTTAACAGATAATTTTTGACGTTTACTAATTGTATTTCTTTTTAGCAAGCGAAAATACCAACACAGAAGGAATCACGCTTCGGAAGGCCAATTACAAAATAAGTTATTGGTAGCAGGGTTTTGCCACACAGACCCTTGCAAGGGTAAGAGAAGTAAAAAATAACCATCGTATCCCGAAGGCCTGAGGGGTATAATGGTAAATGTGACATTCGAAGACATAGAAACGTCACCCTTCCTACTAAGAAGGTAGTTGTTTTCATTCATCCGCTATTATCATAAAAGAATTCATGCTGATGAATGGTCGCTGAATATTTTTTTCCTCCCAGCTTATAAGTATTATTGACACCAGAATTGCACCAGACGTGATTGACGTCAAAATGTCTGACGTATTAATAATCTTTTGTGACGTTAGCTGGAAATTCCGTCTGCACGACCAGCATTATTGTCTAAAATTGTTCAGAGTAATGCAGTGGAAGAGGTGAGTGACTGTTTGCCTCAAAAGACTTTACAAGTTTTCAGTAAAATAGCCGACATGGGACGCCGATGTCTTTTCGATTCTTTGTACTTTAGAACGTTAAACAGGACTCGTATCTAAGGCGCGTCACAAAATGACTGCATGAAAGTCAAACCGTAAGTCGCTACACAGGAATTTGTTTTAGCGAGGTCACGTGGAAAAGTTGTCACAAACGGGATCGGTCGTGTGACACAATTTATTAAATTTTCGAAATGAACATACAGAAAATTAAACAATTTTTCGTTGCTTATCTTCATTTGCCAGAAGTGCAACTGAAGAATGGCGTGCAATCAATCCTGTCTATTTTATAAACAAAGGAGCAGATGGGTACGAGAGACCGATCAGGTTTTGTTTCGGATTATTGTCGGTGGCCAGAAAAGAATAATACGAAACAAGTTTGCATGTGTATCACTAATCACGAACATGCATATGCAATCAACTGTATTCTGTTTGACTTTCAGGAGGTTCTGCAAACCTGCTCACTTCTAAGCAAGAAAGACAGGACTGGGAGAATCAATTCAGCCAGTTCTTTGTGCACCCAACTTTGCAGGTTTGTTGCTTCTTACACGTATTCTGTTGGGCGTATATAATCCTTACTGTTGTCATTTCCTTCAGAATAATTGTACTGTAAATTTGCTTGTGACTAATGTATTTGTTTTAGAGCAGCTTGCTGACATTAAACCCGCAAAGTACGAATGGGAAAATGGTGAACGTTTACACCATTTGTGACACTTTATTTATAAGTGAAAAGTATTGTTTCCTTCCCTACTACCTGCTGCTGCAGAACAAGCTTAGTATTATAAATATGTAAAATAACATATGAATTACATTTAAAATGTAACTTGTAGCAAAATAGACATGGCGGATACACACTAACTTGGCATTCGTGCGATAGCAAACGTGGAGTCTATGAAATCACCCATAGTTGATCGTCCGCCGTAGCGTGGATGTTTTCTCAGGGATGTGCTGATTTCAGTCACAGACACATTCAGACATTCTTAACAAAGTGTTGTCCTCGCTCAGAATCGGTTAAATTGTAAGAGCCGGTCCTTTTTTCTTTGTTCACGTGTTATAGTAAAAATGAATCTATGTAGGAGGCCAGTGGTCGTCCTTCCGTCGCCCGTGGTGAAAATTAGGGGTTGGCCTTTTCTCGGAGACTATTTAAGCCATAGCATTCAAACTGGGCCCATGGCGTGTTTTCGTTTTCACAGACCTGTCTAAACATAAATATCAGTGACCTCGAGAGGTCGCTAGTGGTAAAAAATATATCCGAAATAGACATTTTGCTTCTCTCAAATGCTGTTTTTAACTGGAGACCAAAACTTAGTACATAGATACCTGAGGTAAGACCGTCCAATGCGAACTAATTTGAATGACTGCTCGGACAGTTCAAGGGACATTAAAGGGCGGCAGATGTGTCTATAGTGTCTAATTTGGTTACAATTTCAGGCGTGGTTGTTTTTTTCAAGCATTTTGTGTGTGAAAACTTTGCAATTAAATTTAGCACAAAGGTAGCTGGTGATGAGACTTTTATGTACATACTAATTTGGTTGACCCTTCGCAAAGAACAGCGGTCATGGGAGGTGGACAAATGTGTCAGCCGTCGGCCACGGTGAACTTAACGTTGATATTTTTTCCGAGAATATTCAAGTCTTCAAACTTAAGTCTTCCGGTTCTCTCACTTGGCCCAATAATACTTAGTTTCATACCAATACTTATGACAGATCGATAAATTTGTGAAAATGCATACAATTTTTGAAGACATGGATTTCACGGTATATTGTGTTATTATTAAATGATGTTAAAACACTTCTGGTTGAAAAGGTCAGGGTAGCAAAGGTTGCATTGTCCGCCTAAGGGTATAACTCCTCACCACCATTCCCCCCCCCCCCCACCCCCATGATTTGTTGGCCACTAGGTATTACAAAACCGGACGTTGTTCTAGATTTCTTTCTGCTACATTATCAGCTCCTGAGAAGTCATCAGCTAAACGGATAAAATTGTTTATTCAGGTCAGTTGATTTCAGCAAGTTTCTACATATTAAAACTGAGACCTGAAGATGGAGGTGGTCCTTAGCTTTTGGTGCTCAGTACAGTTCACTTACTTGTGCACGTCAGCTTTAAGGGCTTTGCCGTTGTGCTTTTGTTGAAAGATGGGCCAGTCACCATTTACACCTTTTTCAGGATCTGGACACATGCATTGAGAAGGCACATAATCTGATAGCATCAGACACAAAGGAAGGTAAGCTTGGTTTCAGATCATTTATGTTTTTATTAATAAACATTTATACCACTCGCAGGGTATTTTCAGGTATAGATTAAGCGGGATGGATTTACCTACATGAAGAATTTGATTTATGATCTCACGGAGTCCCTTGTTGAATCCAGAGGCTACTCGACCGACCCAAGGACGCATTCTGTGGATAATGCCATATGTTTCAGCTACCTGTCTCCCAGAATACCTCCACCACCACCACCCACCCCACCACCCTCCCACCCACCCACCCTTTACCTCCCCCCCCCCCCCCAACACACACAATATTTAAAAAATTAAAAAAAAAATAAAAAGAGAGAGAGAGAGAGAGAGAGAGAGAGAGAGAGAGAGAGAGAGAGAGAAAAGAAAAAGACATTTCACAATTTCACAGAACACTTTCAAATGCGTTAAACGGTCAGGAATAATATAAAAGAAACACCCAGGTCACTTCATATGATATCAACGTATTTTCTTGTAAAAGACGTTTATTTTGGTCAGTTAAATTGTGAGCCCAACTGCAAAAAGTCTGATGTTTCAGACAGAATAGTTTCAACAAAACAAATCCGGGTTCCCTGCAAAAAAAATTTATATCCGGCTTGTAATGTATACATAATCTTTTCAGGAGAGCAGCAGCTGCATGACCTAGTATTTGAGGTCAGAAAGGAAGATGAAGCTAGTGAAGGGGACATTCAGACTACAGCAGCAGCTTGGAAGTACCGTCCTCGTATCACTGTGGACCATTTCTTCAACCAATTTCAGTTGAAGATTCAAGACAAAGAAACTGCCATTGGGTTGTTCAAAGTGCTGAGGCTTTTCCAAAGCGAGGTCAGTAGTTAGGTTAGATGCCCGAGATCTCTGTTGCCATTTCTTCTCAGTGTTCAATAGGTTCGGACGAGACTAACCAAGGTGAAATGTATTATTAGGGTGTTTAAAGTTCACACGTAATCGGCAGGTATGTGATACAACTGTATTTCCCGATATAAGTTTTTTTTGTGCACTTTTAAAAGGAAAAGGAAAATGAACTACTTATTTTTCTGTAGTCACGAAATGATGAATAGCTGTCTTTTTTCTTGTTTAGATTCAACAATTTAGAGACCATTTTTGCCCTAGTTATGAATTGAATCGAACATATGGTAGACTGTATAAAATGTGGACAATTAAAATTGCACCCGAAAGATGTGTACTCTATGGACCCCTGCCCAGGGTCAAGTGTGACCTAGATCATTAAAGAGGGAACGTAGCGTTGTTGTTTTTTTTTGGGTTTTTTGTTTCTTTTCCTTTTTCTCATATATTATAGTATGCTTACATTTCTTTCCTTTGTCAATCCCGTCTTTAACTTGAGACTTGAGTGACAATGATGAAAAAGACCTGAATGCTAGTGTGTAAATTTGCCAAAATCCAAGGGCCACAGCAGCTCAGCCGCAAATATATACAATAATACTTTATTAATCCCTCATGGGGAAATTCACATTTTTGCCACCACAGGTGCTGCTTACATTCACTCACTCGCTCATTCCACAAATTACAATAACAGAGTTACAAAAATGGACAATGACTCGGGACGGGTGAAGCCCGTCGCCAAGGCATCTAGTGGCCAGCGCCAGTGGCCTCATCCCGACCCGAACCTCCCTAACAAAAACAGAAACTAAGACAGCCCTATGTCTCCTGAACACACTAGTATATGTTCTTTATTAAGTTCCTACTTGACTAAAGCTCAGTACATGAAAAAAACAAGTTAACAACAGAAACAAAATACCCGCGTCGATACGGAGATGATCTCCGATCTAGGCAACCGCATAAAAACAACGATCAAACAGCACCAGGGGGCCCGTCGCCATAGTACAGCGCCGGTGTATAGAGGGTACCGCTCCGACAAAGTCCGTCAACACTAATATAACACATTGTGGCAACAGCCGTGAGTCATTATGACGAAAATAAAACGCACACACACAGTCAGTCGTGTTCAACTGGCACGCCACTTGATGGGAAACTTCCGTTGGCATTTAGGTCGGCCGGCCAGTCAGTCAGTTCGTGCAACATAAACACGGCCGCCGCGATGAAATGCAGTAAGAATTAATGTAGTACTGAAGAACGTCGTGAAGCTCGCTGGTAAAGGCTTCTATACTCCCAAGCTTTTAAATGTGGAGCCAGCTAGAATAAAGAAACATCTGGCAATGTGTTAGTCTGTGAGTTACTGATGTAGGATGAAGCCCGGAATAGCACATGTTTGGTTGATCCCGAGTTCCTTGGCACGCTTTCCTTTGAGAACAAAGGCTGGGCACTACACACGAAAACTACGCTAGTCCAAATTCCGACTCAGTGTGGTTACAAGATGAAGACGATGTTTTCGTTGATACACAAACAACCATCAAATAAAGTTGTCGAAATCGTACATCACTGTTCCCGCAGAACTTGATGGCACAACACTGCCTGGTAAATAACAAGAATAAGCATCACTTCCCTAGCACAATTGACGGATTTTGTCGGAGCAGCCGGCCAGGAGATGGTACATGGCCGCCATTTCCCCCCCTCTATGCAGGTGGTTCAGAATTTATACCACACAAAAAACGTTTTCCTGTGTGACTGCGTGAAGACTTGTAGGATCAAACTTCGCCCGGATATAATTAACCCTTTGGGTGTCCGTAGCGGTTTTAGTCGCGATAATTCCTGCAGGAATCATCGTGACTGAAACCGCTACGGACATCCAAAGGGTTAACGGTTATGTTTTTATTCATATTTTAACGGTAATACATCTTTGTTCATATTTTAACGGTCATACGTCTTTCTTCATATTTTAACGGTCAAGGATCACATCAAGAGATGGACAAATGAGTTGAAATGTATATATTCTTTCTATGTGTCCCTTTCTTTAATGAAAGTACACCATTCTTACCTTTGATATATTTTATGACCTCCGTAGGTTACGATTACATAAGGTCATAAGAGTGTGCAACTTTGGCTGACGTGTGAGCCATTGGGAAGAGTGAGTAGTGTTGACCCTCAGAGAGAGAACAATAGAGTCCCGATAGACAATGAATTCAATAGAGCCGCATCAGTCATTAATTTACATCATTTTTTAATATCATATTTTTGGCCCCAATTTTACCCCCGTTAATTCTGAATCAACCCTTTGATTTTAAAAAAGAGATGAGCATTATCTATCTCTCACCAAGGTCAAGGTTATGGGTCAAGGTCACCAAGTCATGGGTCAAGGTCACCAAGATCATGGGTCAAGGTCATGGGTCAAGGTCATGGGTCAAGGTCGTCAAGGTCATGGGTCAAGGTCATTGGTCAAGGTCACCAAGGTCATGGGTCAAGGTCATGGGTCAAGGTCACGTGCCAAGGTCATCAAGGTCACCAAGGTCATGGGTCAAGGTCATGGGTCAAGGTCATGGGTCAAGGTCATGGGTCAAGGTCGCCAAGGTCATGGGTCAAGGTCATTGGTCAAGGTCGCCAAGGGCATGGGTCAAGGTCATGGGTCAAGTCGTCGAGGTCATGGGTCAAGTCGTCGAGGTCTGGAACCAAATAATGGTAAAAGTCCGACACCTCATGTCTAAGCTTGACCGGTTCTGAAAGACCCCCACCTCAATTCAGGTATGTTATGAATAGACTTGTTCTGAAAAAAAAAAATTCAAAGGGCCTACAATTATTAACATTTTTCATTTCTGACTAGCTTGCCTTTTTAAACTGAGTCTAAGATCCTCACGAGCCTAGATTTTTATAAGTGGACACAGGTCAGATCCTCAAGAGTCTCGGACTCCAGGCATAACCCGTGTTTGCAACTATTAGTCTACTTTTTTTTGTTAGCTCTCTCCTAGCGAGTATGTTGGCGGGTCTTATCTAATATTATTTTACTGCAGTACAATTTCTGAAACGGTGACTGCCGTGTTTGTACACAGTTAGTACAAGGTCGACACTCCACCGTTTTATTAAAACAGTACTGACACATTGACACACACACATACACATACACACATACACACACACACACACACACATACACACACACAAACACATAAATAAACATACACGTACACACACACAAACACATAAACACACACACACACACACTCACACACACATACATATACACACATATACATATACACAAACACATATATATACACTAACACAGACACAAACAAAATAGGCACACATACAGCCAACTACTAACCGGTATGACAGAGCAGCCGCCATTGCTCAGCCGGATATTTTTGAAATTCCATGAATGGATTAGAGCACTATGTATGGATTAAAAGAATCGATCCGGTTTTATGTGAGCATGAAAAAGGTTTCTGACTTTTCAGAACGTGAAATTTCTAGCGCTCCAACACGTAGACACGTAGACTCGTAGAACAGGTTCTGTGAGGTGTCTCGGTTTTCTGCGTACTGCAGTGCCGGTACGGCGCGCACACACACACACGCACACGCACGCGCACACACACGCACACGCACACACGCACACGCACGCGCACACACGCGCGCACACACACACACACACGCGCGCACACACACATATGTACACACACGCATGTACAGACACACGGAAATACCTCGGACACACACAATAGCTCTCTCTCTTTCCACCTCACACAGAGAGAGGCCTGTCATAAAGACAGTAATCATAATACCTTTTACCCTTGCTGGTTTAGGTCTGTGCTTATGTCAACTGACAAACACTAGTAAATCTCTGCCCTTAACGCCACACACCACATGTCACAGTTGAGGTAAGGGACATATCTTTTTAAATGCAGCACGCTTATAGCTGAGAGGTGTCAGCTTAATACATCCCGTCGTCAACAAGTCATGCATTTGTGGAGTGACGCATGCGGGTAAAACCACCTGTGGCTGAGACTTGAGAGCCCTCATACAAATCACTCAAGTACACAATCCACGCTAGTTAGCCTCAGGCTTTAAGAAAAAAGCCATTTATACCATTATTTCTGAGTCAATACCCTAAAAACATGGCTATAAGAAACATTGTTAGCGAGTGTGTTCATGTACTTGAAAAAAAAACATTTAAGCAGGTGTTAAAGTGACAAAAAGTAATTACAAAATAATGTTTAATTTGGTTTTATAAAAAAACAAATCACTCATTGTTTTAACAAAATCAAATAACAACATTTTTATTCTATTATCTATTGTAATTATTTGCACAATTTGTTATTTAATTTTGACAAAAAATGTACTTTAGTCAAGAATTAAAGCATAATTTAATAGAGCAAGGGAAGTAACTTTTTTGTCTTGCTGAAATTTTTACACAATTACTTCCCTTGTATAAACCTGTACTCAAAGGAAAAAGTAATCTGAAATAAGGGGTGATTCCTTCCTTTTTCTGGTGCTCAAGTCATGGTAAAATTATCTAGTTACTGTCTATGTTACTGTCTTGGTGTTTCATTTGGCCCTCACTTGGCCAGGTTGTGATTTATAATTTACTGCAAAGCCAATAATCACCAATACTGTGTCAGGTTTGTTTGCTTAAAAGGACAGGGTTATTGTACATGACATTACAATTGAAATCTGTGAAACATGTCATTTATAAGCCCACTGAGAGAGACACAATATTGGTCTGGGGTAAACTCAAAAACTATTGACTACATTTTGCTGAATGGTACAAACGTATAAAGTTACTATTAATGTACTTCCTAGGAAACATGATTTTGCTTGATAACAATTTTTGTTTTTTGTTTTTAATTTTTTTAATTACATTATAAATGAACCAAGACGAACTCCTTCTATTAAATGATATCAATGCTGTAGAGAACAAAGACTTAGACTCCAAAAAACAGCGGCTTTTGTCTGTAATTGTCTCAGGCAAATCAAAGGCTTATCTGGGTAGACAATACATGACAGAGGATATTGAATCTCTAAGCTCTGATGAACTAATCAAGCTTCATTCTAAATATGAAAACCACATTGCCTCACTAATGACTCGTGATTTGAGTCGATCTCTTGTATGCCTATACACAAAAGCAGTGAGTCACTTTCTACCTGTGGATAGTGACAGTTTATCACATGACCTTGAAAGTAATCCTATTGTTTCAAGTTCAATTGGCAAATTAGCATGTGTCATGTTTTACAAGTTTGGAAATTACCTTGCTCCTGTCGTAACCCTTCTTGTTACTGGGAGTCATATTGATTTTTCAAAAATAAATTTTACTGCAGAAGAAAATGGACGAAACCCAGATGACTCCACAACCGAACCCCGACCCTGTTTTGACACAGGTTCAAACTGTGACAAAGGTTAAAAGTCCAGGAAGGGTTGAGGCTGGAAAGAGAGTAGCTGCATTGAACAAACAAAGAAAGTTAGAACTACTGCAAAAGGTACATGTAACTGACCCACCGTCAATAACATCATTGGTGTCACTACCGTCAGGACAGCCAGGATCAACACACCCTCATCAAAGTGAGAGACAAACAACTAAGTCTGACCCCCGCCCTGACCCTGACCCCGAACCTCAATCAACAAAATATATAATTGCCGGATTTGTTGTCGGATTTGGTTACGTAGGGTATCAATTATACAAAAAATACAAACCACAGACTCGTACAGTGACCAAAAAATCAGACACTCCAAAAACAAAACCAGAAGTCGCCACATTACCAGTAACATCCAAAGCCGTTGACCCATTTTATATGCAGTAAATAAAAATATTATTTTAATTTTTCTTGCCTTAGAAAATGAATGACTCAAAGAACATGATGAACCTTGTGTATCACTCTGCCGTAATCAGTGGATTAGCAGTAGCTTATTCTATGCTGGGGAAAAGTCTACTCAAAATGAAATCAGCAGACTTGAGTAGACTTGATTTCGAAGACAGTGCTAAGCTAATTGTAGTTGTCACAGCGTCGATTGCGACAAAAGATTTTCTTGTCAAGCAGGGAATTATTCCAGAAAATGTTTCTATGTAAATAAAAATAATATGGCGACGATAGCTATTATGATAGGAGGAGCGATGGTTAACGCTCTGGCATTTAGTGGCTCTAATTATCTCTTTTCAAAAATGGGTAGAGAAGAATCAGCAGAAGAAATGAAACGTCACAATGAGGCGTCAGAAAAATTAGCACAAGCTCAACAAGAATATGAAAAGAATAGAATTGAGAAACTTGATTTCATCAATGAAAAACTCAGGCTTGAAGGCCACGCACAACATACGTTTTCAAATACAGACGAAGCAATCAGGGAATATTTTCTTGTCACAGGTGAAGACATGTCTATCCCGAAACCAAAACTAAGTGACTATTACAAACCAAGCACACAACAAAGAAACGGGGAGATAATCTTTGTTCTAGTGGGAATGACATTTGTTTATTTTACAGGAGTTTTCATTGCTAGAAAAAATGGCAGCCGAAAATAAACTATCAAAAATATATTACTCTCCATCAGGCTATTGGAAAGGGCAAACAGCTATTCAGAAATTACATGCCGCTGTGGGCGGAGATATAACACTCAATCAAGTCAAGCAATGGTTACAGAGACAAGCAATTTGGCAGATATATCTTCCTGCTCCAAGAAAGATAACAAGACCCCATTTTGAAAACACTACCCCCAATGACACACACCAAATGGACCTCCTGTTCCTACCACATGACACAATAAGAAAGAAACGATACAAGTATGCATTAACTGTTGTAGACATTGCTTCAAGGTACAAAGACGCTGAACCCATATCTGACAAAACTGCTAACACTGTTGCTACAGCATTAACAAAAATATATGGTCGAGGCCCTTTAAGATACCCCAGACTTGTACAAGTTGATGATGGATCAGAATTCAAAGGTGCAGTTAATCAGTTATTTGCAAAGCATGGTGTACTGGTCAGACGTGGTATTCCAGGCGTGCACAGATCGCAGGCAATTGTTGAAAACTTTAACAAACAGTTATCGGAAAGACTTTTCAGTTACCAGTATTCTAAGGAACTCATGCATGACACCCGTAACACTGAATGGGTAAAGAGATTACCACATGTGATAAAAGCAATGAATAACGAAGGACACCCTAAGCCTGCTGATGCTATTAAATTGAAAACAATTACAGAGCCAAAAACAGGACCAACCCCGGCACCGCTTGCGCCAGACACAAGTTTATTTACTAAACAGGTAAGATATTTATATCAACCAGGTGAAGCTGAGAACGACGACAGACGCAGGTCGACAGACCCCATATGGTCAACATCCGTTCATAATATAAAAAAAATAATTCCCGGCGCAGACGCAACAATATATTACCTGTATGACCCTGCACCCCAGAGGGCATTTGTCAGAGAAGAATTACAGATTATTCCCCCAGACACCGTTACTCATTTCAGTAACTAAGTCGTCAATTAATTCATCAACCAGTTCATCACAAATGTCTTCAGATAACTTGAGCCTGTAATGACCTGGTGCATAAGCTTTCTCTTTACTATGAAACACTCGTTTTGTGTCCCCAACTGCCAGTGATTTCTTATGTGTTTGGATCATTTCAAGATTATGTTTATTTGATCTCAGTGACTTGTTTGGATAATCAGGCATTAATGCACCATCTAACACTTGCTTGTAATGTTCATGACGTATGTCTTTATTTTTTATCGCTGTTTTCTTGATACCTTTGGCTTTTGACTGACTACCTTTCTGGTGCAGTATAGAATACATTTTGGATCTCAGTCCAACATACTCAACTATAGGCACACCATTTAGTTCATCCTTAAACTTACCAGGCACTTTCTTGTTTTGTGTGCTAAACAGCGGGTGATCTTTAGGGTAGTCAGACGTGTCATACATGTGTAACTCTGTTTTCATGTCTTCGTAAAAGTCTTCAGTAGGCACGTCTATTATCATAGAGTCAGTGTCAGTGTATAACAATCGACACTCAGGATATTTTGGTTTGAAGTAATCATAATAAAATTCAAGCATCAACAGTTTTGATAACTCCAGAATTGCCATACCAATGAATACTGGCTTGTCCAGTTTAACAATCTTTTTTTTGAGTGACACTGCATACAATGATGAATGAAATTCTTTATACCCTGTGTACTGCGGCTTACCTGTAAGTTTAATTGCACCCAATTCAGTTGTGACCAGTCTCACATCTTTTCTGTGATGAGGATTTTCCATTGTCTTGCCAAAACAGGCATTGTTCATAAGCTTAAAGAAGTCTTTGTCAAATGCAGTGTTGCCGTCTCTGGCACGAAGGGTTGTGTTCTTCATTATGTAATCTTTCATGAAAGCACTCTGATCAAATTGAATTCCTCTGTGAACTTTCTTTAGTACTAACCCGTGTCTGATGTAAAACTGCAGCAAGCGGTAGTGACAAACGTAATTGAATTTGTCATTCAAATTTGGTACAAGTTTAGTGTCTTCTTTTTTTCCTGTCATACTCATTTTTTCAACAGCTAATGGATAATCATTATGGTAATCATGTAGATGGTGTGGGTACTCCAGGTCTACTTCAAAGATCCAACCCTTCGCGTCGTTTCGGTCAAGATTCATAATATTGTTAGTTAACCCTGACTCTGTTACATCATACTGTGACAAATCATACAGACAAAAGTTTTTCAAGGGCAATAATTCACACATTGCCCAGCCATACAAATTGTTAGCATCAAGGTACGTAATGAATGACCTTGACCCCGGGCTTGAGGGGTCAAACCCAAGGTCAAGGTCACCATGACCGTCCAGATATTTATTGTTGGCTCTGGCATAATTGTTCGCTGCAATACTAATGCCTCCCCTCAATCCACGTTCCACCATTTCACCCATCGTACGATCAGACAACAGGTCTATAAATATCTTACTGGATTTCAAAAATGCATCCCATGTCATGCCAGGACTAGTGATGTAACAAGCAGGGTCAAGTCTGTAGTGTAACAAACCCTTTTCACGGTAACTTTCAAATACGTCTGCTAGCAAACAAACGTCAGCTTTCAAGTACTGATCGTGGTAATCACCAATAGTCTGACATCCTAATTTACCCCACGCATCAAGAGCGTGTTGATATTCAGAGTCAGAAATACCTTTGCCAGTTAGTGTAGAATAAAATTTCTCTTTTGGTGGCAGTCTTGTTTCCTCAAACACAACCCAGTGATCAATGTACTCATACGGATAAACACCTTTCTTAATCAAGTCTGGCTCAAAATATTTACTTGTTATTGGATACTCAGTCAGTCCTTCTGCCAGACTAGCCAACCCTAAAGACAAATGTTGCATGGAGTCATAAAATGCTAATTTGTCTAACCTAAAAGTTAAGTATTTCTCAGTTGTCTGGGCAATACAACTTATGTTTTTGTACGACTCATCTACAGCCTGCATGATAATGTGTGAATCATATCCTTTGAGATTGTGGAAAAAGATTGGCAGTTTGTATGTCTTGGGATCTGTTTTTAATAATAAGTTACAATTGTTATGTGCAGCACCCCTGTAACGTCCAGTTATGTGATCATGGTCACGAACTTTATCACCCCCCAGAGGCTGTTCACAAATCCAACACGACTCAGCTGTATCAAATTTTAATTTGTCTTCTTCTGTCATCACCAGAGGCATCTGACATGTTGTGAGATACTGTACTACCTGACTATACAGATGTCTCATTTCTGTTAAAAACAGACATGCTGCATTTTCACCCCTGTAGATAACAGGCTCTGAATGAAGACCGTCTGACCTAACAATAATGTATCCAAAAGAACACACCACTTGGTCACTCAGTTTTATAGTCTTTGGTAATGACTCTGGAACAGGACCGTCATACGGAACTACTAATGATTCAAAATCTGCGTACACTACAAACGACAGCTTTTGCTGATTCCCATAGTTCTTAAAATACACTTGACTACCAGGCTCTGGATACTTAAGTACAGTTTGAATGTCATCAGCTGACCTGCAGTGTAAAACATGTTTGTGTGCCACAGCAATAGAGGAAAACCTCTGTAAACATCTATTACAAAATTCCTGTTTGCCCTTGTGTTTTGTTGTATGATTATGAATTAGACGTGACATATTCCTAATAATTGTGTAGTGAAAGTTATTGTCATCTCCGATTAGCAACATGTCAACATGCTTATTTTCTGACTGGCCATAGGTTGGTGCCAGTGCTGATACTCTAATGGGTTGTAACTTGTCAACAGACACATTATCCCACACAAACACATTTACAGATATGCCAGGATTTAATTTTTCAAACAAGTCTATGTCCTCTATTTTAACAGGGAACTCAATGCCACTAAAATCGAGTTCGTTTACAAATTTGGTGTAGTTAGAAACACGTTCAGGTTTTATTTTTACAAAGTGTAGTTTAGCAAGCACACACCACATGAAACAATAGTTGTCATTGTTCTGAATGTTAACAACAGCCTTTTTGTTTACTACTTCTGTTGGCAGTGGCAACCATGCTTTACCTAATATAGGATGATACCTAGACTGCTTTAGTTGCAGTTCATGTACATGTCCTTCGTGCCAACCAGACCCCTTCATTCTTGCACTGTCAATCGCCTGGAGGAAGTCTGGTAATAGTCTGTCTCTAAACACGTTCTCCACCTCCGGTTCTCTTCTTGTGTTAACAGTGTGTTGTCTTGTTGATATGTACGAAACAATCACCTCACCGTCGACCCTAGTGAATTCGATTTTTGCAACAATCTGAATCTTTACACTGCCTGTAAGAAGATTTTGTTGTATGACAGAAAAAGAGTTTTCTATTGATTCATAGACATTATTAGTATTGGATATGGGTAAGTTTGTTGTGTGAAACACGTTTCTTAAACCAGATGAGCCAGGGTTTTGAACATTGTCCGTCATTTTTATTTGTCCGACAAAATAATAAATGAAAAAATATTAACGTTAACTCTGCTGGCTCACCTTGTGTAATACCACTTTATTAACTGTAACACTGTCAATATAAACATTTAGTTTGCGTAGTTGTTTAAATATGCTATAACAAACTTCCCCTAACCAGCCATAGTTGGTATCATCAACTTTAAAAGTAGGTGTCTTTAAATCAACTGTCATGTGCTCCACATTTGGATGCTCATCGACATAATCCAAAGTCACACTATATGTAGCATATATTTCTGATGGTGCTGAAAGGCTTATGTTAGTCTGTTTGGGTAATATTAAGTCAGTAAAATGCATAACATCTTTGAAACAGTGTGAGATATCAAGCACTTGTATGATTTGTCCGTCTGTCATTTTTATTGGACAAACAAAAGAATAAATTAATTTACATCAATTTACTAACCCATACCCTGTGGGCTGATCTGTCTTTAAAATGAGCTTTAGATGCTTAGTTGATTTCAGTTTATTTTTCACATCATCACGTTCATGTTTATTTGGGATGACATCATTTTCTCTGAGACAGTCTTCAAAGCTGTCACGGTCCTTGCAGTAAAACAAACAGATAAACTTTAACTGTTCTCGAAAATCTTTCAGTACAGCATTATATTTCTGAGTGAGAATCCATACACTAACATTTGCATGTCTGCCACTGAAAGCAAGTTCTGCTAGAGTGTTTCTCTTCTTGACAATGTCTTTCTCTGCAGAACAGTCATCAACAATAAACAAAGTTGGCTGTCCTTCAAATTGCTTGTAAAAATATTGTAGGTAGTCATTCAGTTTTTTCTCAGGGTCGACTAAGTATATGTTGCTGTCAGTCCAAATGAATAAACGATTGTGATAAGCTTTGTTGTGTTTGATTGTAGGACAAAATATTACAATGTTTTCAAAGTGGTGTATGTATCTTGTTTGTAATAGGTTAAGTACAAATTCAGTTTTACCACACCCTGTGGCGCCACAAAACAATCCACAGTGTGGGTCAAGGGTCATTAAGCTCTGGTTCATTTTAATACACAATATAATTTTAATATATGTGTCCACTCAGTCTACACTCTTGTATATTGAGTTGTGCGTCATATATCAGGTACAAATATATGTTAATGGCTGCAGCAGTTTCAACCTTCTTTTGTATCTGAATTGTAATCCCATCACTACCATTCTCGACAGTTCGTCCTGACCCATGAAGATAATCGTCATCTGTACTACGAAGGTCTAGCCACAGTGCATATTTGTTTGTAAGGTATTGTCCGATCCTAACATCATACAGATGTAGATCTTTGCACACAATGTTTGCGGGTTTATCTCTAATCCTTCCACCCGCAAAATACTTTGTGGTTTCGTCATAGTGTTGATAAGGTAACATTCCTGAAGCGTACACTTGATTAGGGCGGCCTTCAATTGTGCAGGACAAATGTGTAATCTTAGGATTGTAGAATTTTTCTGAATCCCTTTTGTATGGACTCACCGGTTCAACAAACAACATAAGAATACCTTTCAGTGACCTGGCAGGTGTGTTTAAGTTTAAGTTCCACATTGGGTCACTCTTGTCTTTGGGAATTAAACTATGTCTAATCACCCTGTCATAATAAATTGGAAGTCTTGACTGGTACTGATTTTGTATGAGTCTGGCTAGTTCAGTATGTGTGACAATTTCATATTCCAAGGAAATGTTAGAGATCTTGTATGTTGCATCTGTGGCAGATGATTTTATAACTTTGGAGTAGTCATTGAAAGTTAGTTCAAAGCTCAGACGGTCATTCAGTGCCCCTTGGTAATAAGGCAAATGAGCTGTGAGGATTTCAAACTCAAGTGGAATGTAAAATCTGGTTCCATATGTTTCTGCTAATATAACTTCCTTTGGTACCCCAGTAGTTACCTTATCTCCAGCATTGATTCGAAGTTTACCAACATTATCAGACTGTATACCTTGGTAAACACGGTCTTCTCGTTCTTCTCTTGTGAGCCAAAGATCTTTGTAACAGTAAAATACATCTGAGTCGTCAAGACTAAACACTTCCTGCCCTTCAAGTTTTACTTTAATAGTTCTAACAATTGCTCTGCCAAGATTGTCAACCAGTGTTCTGTTTACGTCTGCGTCTGATGATAGTTCGATATTAAATGCTAGGCGTGCAGTGCCAGGAACGATAACGTCACTGGGGCCTAGGTTTGGAAACTTGACTGTAAGTGTTTGGTTCTGGTCTATGGTACTTGGATTGTTCGTGATGACTATTGATTGACGAATGCCCTTAACACCCAGGGGCTCACGTAGTTTTCTGTATGGGTCTAACTTTGATCCGTAAGACTGTGTCATTTTTATTATGCACAATAAAAAATAATAAATTAATAAAACAATGGCCGCAGGAGGATTTAATCATGAAGATTTTAAAATGGATGACACGTATGATTTTGGTAATACAACAGATATGGCAGATATGGCAGATATGACTGGTACAAGAAATATTTACAGTTTACGTCACGAACTTTTAGAAACCAAAGTGAACTCATTTTATGATCATGTTGGTGGCCGCCCAGACAACGTAGACCCTAACCAGTTTGAACTTGATGGCAAGGGTCATTTATATTTAAATACTGTTGACAAAGGAAAAGTACTATTGACTAACAAAAAAGACCCTAGTAGGTTTAGGGCTTTAAGTACAATAAAAAATGAAGGTGGTGTTGGTGCCTTGCGTCAACTTGGAATTGGAGGGTCTCCTGTCACGCCAAGACTGGCTAGTGTGCTTCATGACACGCAAACAAAGTTGCCAACAGGGCAAGAGATTGAAATGGCACCAGTAACAAGCCTACCAGAAATAGCAAACACTGTGATACAAGAAACCTCATTTACTGAAGGGCAAATAAATGACGCTATTAAAACAATAGATGACCCGCCTTTGTCAATGAGGGAGATTATGGGATTGGATAAATCACTGCAGACAATAAGAGGTGAGATGGTTAATAATCTTGCCAAACTAGGTGAGCTTGATAAACACATTGAACGTGAAAAAGAGAAACTGGCTACAGCAGACAATGGGAATCTTGACACAGAAATGAAAGAAAGAATACAGCACAGATTAAATGATTTGCAGATAGAAAGATCAGGACGGTTAGAAACAATTAGTATTGGAAGACAAAAACTAAAATCACAGGTCAACAGAATTAGAGAAACTATTCAGAAAATACTTCACGAAGACACTACTCTGGCTGAGAGACTAAAAACACTTTTCAGAGAACAGGGTATCACAATTGCTAGTTTAATTACAGCTCTTGGGTTTATTATCAGTACAGTTGTGTTGGCTGTCTCCGGCAGTGGTGGTGGTGGTGGTCCAGCCCCAACCCCGGGCCCCCCGACTCCCACAGACCCAAAAGATTTACAGACGTGGGTAAAGAAACAGTTGTCTCACATATCAGACTTGCTTAAGAAATTGGCTCTGAAAGCAGTGGACGCTTTGCCTGGCATAATTGGTACTGTTGTCAGCTGGTTGATTAGTACAGCGGCAAAGGCAGTAGGGTTTATGGCAGAACATGTGTGGGTCTTTTTGGTTACAGTAGGAGGGTTGATGGTGGGTTATTTAATGAAACAGATAAAGAAGTAATACTCCTAATCCAGTGAGGCCTATTACCAATGCAGTTCTTTCCGACTCATGTGTGTCGGGGGTTGACTGTACTGGTTGTATGAGTGTCGGTGTGGGGGCTGGGGCCGGGACCGGGGGTGTTACCGTCTGTAATGATTTTAAGGGCTGTACGTGTGTGGTTGTTGCTCCTAAGTTTACAGATTGATTGAGACCGAGTTTTTGACCAACACCTGCAACAACTATTTCATTATTATAATTTGTTATTGTACCCATTTGGAGTTGAAGATCAGATGGTAACATGTATAACCCAGTGCCAACTACAAAGTCAACTTTCGATCTGGCATATCTGAGTACGTTTTGGTAGCGCTGTATGCTAGATGGGAGATCGACTGTTGAGTTAATTGAATCTTCCAGGTTTGCGAGAAACTGTTTTTGTGCTTCAAACTTTCCACTTCCATTCAAAATGTTTGATTTTGTTAGTGATTGTGCATCTAGTATACACCAGACATATGTTCTGATAGACTCATTGACGCGCTCGACTCCTGCTTGAGTAAACCCGTCAGATTTATCTAAAATAAATGTGGTCCAGGCATTAGACTGTTTCTGCTCTATTGATCCTAACCAGACTTCAGATTTTGATGAGAATGAAGTGTACCCAGGGTAATAATCTTGAGGGTATTGTCTGTGACTCATAGCGTAATAAAGTGTACCCATGCCTTTGTGATCATCAAGTTTTTGTGTGAAGTCATACTTAGTGCCAGGGTTAATGTTAAATTCATTACAGATGCGTTCAAATGCTTTCATATCCATGGGGTTGTTATACCTGTTGAAACTGGATTCAGTGGGCAGTGGTGTATGAAGTTCTGACAGTATACGTCTAAGCTGGTAATAAACATGAAAACGATACACAGATCTAATCAGTTTGTTTGAGTGATTCAAGTGGTCTGTAAATGAAACACCACAGCCTGTAGTTGAACATAGTATTGCAAAGTTGAGTTGGTTTTGAAACATCTGTAGTGGGCTTGAAGACCACTTTCTTGCAGTTGAGTCATCTGTTATTGGAGGGTTTAGGTAATGGTCAAATGGATTCGGTACTTTCACTTGAAATAAATCTTGTACGCTTGCGTCAGACACAGCTATGTCAAGCTGATTTAGTTGAATTATTTTCTGTTCATAAGTAGGTGCAACATTATATTTGGCATCCATATTAAATTGAAATGCGTTTGTTGTGGTAATGGTTGGTGATTTAAATTCCATCCTTTTTTATATGAGATAATAAAAATGTTTATTACCTTAACAAATCTTGACACAAGCAAACCAGTGTGGTTAACTAATGGGATTGATAATCGTGATGGTAGCAAGGCTGTAGCTATCCATGAAATGTTTTACACAGTAAAATGGTTTAATGTTACAAATGATACAGATTATTATATAGATGGATCTGTTGTTGCTAGTTTAATGAGAGTTAATGTTTTGCGAGCTGGGTATTATGACTTTTGTACTTTAGCTGAATGGCTACAAAATGAATTTAAAATTAAAGCAACTTTAAATCCGGCTAACTTACTTGTTACATTAGATTTTCCAAAAGGTAGTGAGTATTCATTATCATTAAGTCTTATAAAATTACTTGGGTTTATGGGTAATATAATTTCTTTTCCAGATGAAGATTGGACAAAATGGTTAGGTCCAGAAAGGCAACAACTACTACTAAAACCAAAAAAAGAAAAAATAATTGGAAGATATCCTGTTCATTTGTCAGTACACACAGTGCTAAATGTTTATTTGAAAGAACTAAACACATCTGAGAATGTTCACAATGGAAAGCCTTCAACTTTGTTGAGATGCTTACCTACTGGAACTGCTCCGTATTGTGAAAGTGTAGTTGTTAGATTTCCTAATTTGCAGTTTAAGAAATTAGGTTCTAGTTTCTTTGAGTCACTGAGTATATCTGTAACTAATCAGGATGACAAACCAGTTCTTATGCATGATTTTAGTGTTGTGTTGGAAATTAAATAATTTTATTTTTGTTTATAAAAAATGAGTGGTGGTCCAAAGTCGAGAATCATACCAGTTGCATGTCCAGTAACAGAATTGAAAGATTTGGCAGATGTACAGGATTTTGAGAAGGAGGGAGAAATTGGAGAAATATATGGTTTTGAACTTGATTCCTATGGCATGTACAAGAGGAAAGTAATTGTTGACATGAAAGATGGTGAAAAACAGATTCCTAAACTTGGTCAGCTACGTGATGTTACTGTACCTACTCCACCTGTAAATAATTCGCCCTACAACTTAATACATGTGGGAAATAAGTGGGTGGTTTCACCTGTACCTGTTCCACCACCCACAATTGACTGGGACATAAAGTTGGAATTTATTAGTCCTTATGTATATACTGATGACGAAGGTGCCTTAGTGTTTAGGAAGGTTGTTAACTCGGGGCCGCTTATTGTAAGTCTTGTTCCAAGCTTTGCCCCAGACAACAATAGCAGAGAAAAACTGAAAGTTGAAAATTATGAGAAACGGAGATATCTTCTTACAACTAGAAAGGGTAGATCAGATACTTCTGTTGTGTTTATGCCAGCAAGCTTAGTCATGGCTAGAGAAGTGACAATAGTATTTGAAATTATCATGAAATCTGTTGCTACTGCTAAAGAGGCTCAAATTGCACAAGGAATTAAACTTACATGGGATGAAACAGTAACAGAATCATCAAAGGTCTTTATTGCTATTACAAAAAATAATGATGTTATTAATGTTTCGAGCAGTATTCCAGCTGTCAAGGTGGTGGTTGACAAAACAACTTTTGTTCGTCTAACTTACATAAACCTTGAACACATTGATCTTGTTGCATTTTATTATGCCAGCAAATTATATACTTTTGAAGAGTTGCAAAATGTAATTGCTGATTAAATAAAAAAAATATTTGTCAATAAAAAAAATGGTAAACTTCTATCCGCAACTACCAACGCTTGATCCGACTGAAACAAATGTGACGACTAAAACAACACTTGCGCCTGATCCACATATGCCAATTGCTTCAGATAAAACATTACAGGCAGATGCATTCAGATTAAATAATATTACAGAATCTTTGAAATATTTGGAGAGTGAGGAGGCGAAATACTCACGGTGCAAAAGACGGTATAAGACCGTTTTCAATTCTGTTCAAAACACTTCTATGGCTATTGGTGCAGTTTCAGCTTCATGTTCTGTAGGGGGTATTGTTCTGTTCGCCACAGGAATTGGGAGTTTGGCTGGAATAGCAGTTGAGGCTGTTAGCGTTGCTACATGCCTGGCTTGCTTTGGTTTGGAGGCCTTGAACAAGAGGTTTCACACAAAATTACAGAAACATGAAGCATTGAGTACGCTGGCTGGTGCAAAGCTGAGCAGTATGAAACTTATTATCAGTAAGGCATTGAACGATAATTTTATTGATGACAAGGAATTTAAGAGAGTCCAGGATGATTTAAATAATTACAAGAAACAGAAATCTGAAATACAGAATAAAATGCGTAGTCAATCTCCCGTCAATGTTGAAGAACTGAAGGCCAGTTTTTTAGCAGAGGGAAAAAGGATAGGGGTACAGGAAACCACAGAAAAACTACACAATCTTTTAAACAAATAAAAATCAGATTTGGTAATCAATCAATATTTTTGTCATATGCTTCGCAGAGAGATGACATGTCATTTACACCACTTGTGCCTGATTATTTAACCCCATCAGCACCACCACCTGAGTATTACTGAGAAAAAAAAGTTTTTTTATTGTCCTTGTATCTTGATAAATCTGTCTCAGTGTCTTGGGACTTGAGTCAAGTTGTTGTAAGAACTTAGGGTAAGTACTTGTAAGAACTTAGGGTAAGTACTTGTAAGAACTTAGGGTAAGTAATTAATAAGTTCTTATGGCAACACACTTAAAGGTTACCTCTGCAGGTTCCTAAAAGTTAGTTGCAACTTGTTAATAAGTATTAAGTTTCACTTGGCATCACTTGATCAGGTAAATGATTAGGTGTTGACAGAGACAATAGTTATAGAGAGAGAACAATAGAGTCCCGATAGATAATCAGATCAATAGAGCCGCATCAGTCATGCTTGTCAGTTTTTAAAAATCAAAGGGTTGATTCAGAATTAACGGGGGTAAAATTGGGGCCAAAAATATGATATTAAAAAATGATGTAAATTAATGACTGATGCGGCTCTATTGAATTCATTGTCTATCGGGACTCTATTGTTCTCTCTCTCCCTCAACGAAAAGGACAACCCTTACAGTATGATAACAAATCCCTATCATGATGAACGTAGCCATCGCCTGGTACCCACAATCACAAAGTGTTTGACCCAAACGAATATAGTGGCAGAAAAGACCAGTGATAGTCTAGCAGATGCCCTTCATAGACGATCAGCCGTTTACGAGATCGTAATTTTCTTCTGAGTAACAAAGGTTTGGGTATATCACAATGAAGCATGGGATGAATACATTATGCCCATGACAAAATTGTGCCACCGGGGGGGGGGGGGGGGGGGTGGAGACATTTTCTGTAGCTGAGTTTGTATCGACGTTACTGACAGACGCTTTTCCGCCATATGCAGTTTCATTTTGGGGGACCAGCAGCCTACGGTATCTACATTAAAAGCGTTGCTTCAGTAAATCGACCGCCTGAAGTCACAGTTTAAAAATAATAATAGTGTGAACTCTTTGTTCGAGATAACTCACAATAAATGACTGAAAATAATTTGTACTTTGCTGAAAACAATATGTGCTAATGCATTAAAATAATTAGCGCTCCCGTCTGTTTACATTCTTTGCAATTGGCCCCGATGGCACAATGAGCGGTCATGCGGGGAGCTAACGCCAATCATATCCTCTCAAAACAATGTTATTAATTTTGTTTTATGTAATGACCCGTAGGAAATATGATCAGTACTATTCAAAATTGAGATTATGTCGCTGCTGTTTGATGTACACAGGACATTTCAAAGAACATTCCAACGCAAAATGTTGCGGACCATCATACCGCCCATACGACACATGTATCAGTCCCACTGCAATATAAAAATAATAATAATAAGGAAGATTTATAAGGCGCCTATACATGGTAAGATGCATTAGGCGCCGTACACATGAACAAAAAAATATTACACAAAAAGTGACAAAACAAAGCCACATGTACAGTTACACAAAAGAACAGAATATGACTAAATACACGAACACTGATAATCAAGATAGGAAAAGATGGGTTTTAAGACTGTTTTTAAAACTGGCACTAGACTCACTGTGACTCAATGATTTAGGAAGATCATTCCAGACTGATGGACCCTGGTAAGAAAGAGATCTCTGCCCAAATCCTTTAGTCCTTACTGTAGGAATACGAAGCATTTTATCGTCAGACGAACTGCGCAATTGCCTCGAAGGGATATAACAGTGAAGGAGCTCTGAGATATACGTGGGTCCAGTGCCAGAAAGGGAAACATGACAAATGGACAAGACTGTGCTTGACTCTCACCTTCACTGGCAACCAGTGGAGAGCGTGCACGATGGTGGACACATGGTCTGACTTTTTCGCTTTTATGACCAGACGTGCGGCTGAATTTTGGACTCTCTGGAGCCGATCAAATATATACTGCGGGCATCAAGATAAGAGTGAGTTGGCATAGTCAATGCGAGACAGAACAAATGAACAAACCAGAGTTTTTGTAGCCTCTGAGGTAAGGAACTGTCTAATAGAACTAATACGACGCATCTCGAAATAGGCTGCCCTGCAAATGTTTATCACCTGTTTATCCATGGACAAGTCATGCTCAATTGCAACACCCAGGTTCTTCACTGACTAAGAGAAGCTGACGGTCGTGTTCTCAATCATGATATGCTGAGGCAAAGCGGTAGAAGAAGACATTCTGGGTGATGCAATGAGCATGGCTTCCGTTTTTCCTTCATTCAGTTTGAGCTTGTTTTCTGACATCCACAGCCTCGCATCAAGAATGCAATGTGAAACGCTCTGGATGATCTCGTTGACCTGACTCACACTACCTGACTTATAGAGCTGTGTATCATCACCGTAAGCGTGATGTGAAACAGAGTGTCCAGCAATAATACTGGACAAAGGCTGTACATACAGTAGGAAACGCACTGGGCCTAATACTGAGCCTTGTGGGACCCCAAAACGGAGGCTGGCAGGTGCAGAGACATGCCCATCGACAGACACAGTCTGTGATCGCTCAGTAATGTAAGGTAAGAGTTGAACCAAGACAGGGCCGTGCCATCAATGCCAAAAACAAGATGGAGACGATTAATCAGTGTAGTGTGGTCGATTGTGTCGAACGCGCTAGAAAGATCTAGTAAAGCGAGCACTGACACCTTACCATTATCCAGAGCAAGTAACACGTCATTCATGATTCTGGGAAGTGCTGTTTCAGTACTGTGGCAACATCTGTAGGCTGACTGGAATGGATCCATAAGATTATTCAAGGCCAGGTTATCCAAAAGTTGCGAAAGCATAATCTTTTCGATCACCTTTGACAGAAACTGTATGTTTGAGACAGGTCTATAATTCTTAAGGTCGTTGTGATCTAATGATGGTTTTTTTTCAGTAGGGGTTTCACAACAGCACTTTTATACATTGGAGGGAAAACACCAGATGCAAGCGAAGCATTGACAACGTGAGTTACGTACGGCAGTGAACTATCCAAACAGTTGTACAACAAAGTGGTAGGCACTGGATCGAGCTCAAATGACTTAGGGGTCTTCTTCATTAACAACATGAATGAACAATAACAACAATATCCCCGTAAGAAACGCATAGGATATCATCAATAGCTGGCATTTAAGAACGAAGGTAGCTGCACACCCATACTTCTGCGAAGCTATTTCTTGCCTTTCACTGTCACAGCTAAATTACATTGTCAAATGTCTTTACCTAAGAAGATGACTTATTTTCACAAGGCAGAGAGAAGTGCTCGCTCATTTCCGCACACCCCATTTATCAGCACATCATCATTAAATTCATAGCAAAGGGCTTATTACATAATTGATTCTTAAAATCAACCACAGCAATCAAAATCTTGAGATTTTCTTCTGCACCCCCCCCCCCGCCCCAACCACCATCAAACCCCCCCCCCCCCTCCCTCTTTCCCACCTCCCCCCGCCCCCCACCCACCCTTCGCTCCCGTGGCGCAGACCCATTTTTACATCAGCTAATGCGTTCAGTGATAAACACTCAATAAACTGCCTACTGATCCAAAGTGTTTGTGATTGTAAAGGACTCATGCAGATGTCCAAAGTGCAACATGCTGCATGCTGTAAAACTTGATTTTTCCTGTCGTGACTGAACAAAGTTTCGGAACTTGATCTGTTATATATTAGTAACATTTTATTCAGTCAGTTGCACTGGTAAGCTATGTTGTGATGTGTGGTCACTGCCATGTAGTCTCAGTGATCACTGATGGTACTGTGTGATGGTACAGTACACTACACATTGAAAGAATACACAGCGCCGTGTGAACGCGCTTGAAAGTTAATGCAATGTTTTGTTTAAAATTAAACCCTATCTCGCTAGAAGTAGCCTAGCTGCACAAAAGAGGAACTGTATTTCCCTGCAGAGCAATTTGCAGTTTGTCTATGGACATTAGAAGTTCGCTGCGAGCATTTTTAGCAGCTGGCACTAGCACTGACACTACTATATGCCAGGATTAAAACGAGAAAGAAAATGGGGAAAGGTTACACTCTAGATCTATGGCCCTCCGAAGACGACTCCTCCACCCCCCCCCCCTCCCTACCCCCCCCCCCCCCCCCCCCGCATAGCTTTTTAGGTGTTTGCCAAAACTAACATCGTATCGAAGATACCACAGTATTTGGTATAACCCACCCTCCAAGGGTTAATAACCTTTGGGGGTAAGGGTACTTGAGAGACAGTATACCTTTGATGACTACTGGGGTGCAGACCGCATTGTCTTACTTCGACTGTACTGGGCCCTTGTTCGGTCCAAACTGGATTACGGCTCTGTGGTATATGGCTCGGCTTCCAAGTCTGTTCTACAGCGTCTGAACACAATTCACCATCAAGGTCTGCGAATATGTCTTGGAGCCTTCAGGACATCTCCAGTTCCTAGTCTGTATGCCGAGGCAGGGGAGCCTTCTCTCAGGCTCCGCCGCATCCGCCTCATGCTCAGCTACGTTCTGAAGCTGAAGGCCCATCCAAACAATCCTGCCTATGATTGTGTTTTTAACCCGTCATTTGCAGAGATTTACGATGCCCATCCAGGAGCTGTCCGTCCACTTTCCTTCCGTGTCCGACCTCATCTGCAGGCGGCCGGAGTGGACCTGGACAAAGTTTCGGAATCTCTGCAACACGTCACTCCACCCTGGCTACTACCAGTTCCTGACATCTTGCTGGACTTGACCGCCCACAAGAAGGATTGTACCCCACCAGCCATATACCAACAGAGCTTCAATGAACTCCTTTCAATTTTTCCTGGCTATTGTCGTCTTTATACGGATGGGTCCAAGTCTGATGATGGGAGAGTGGCTGCGGCTGCAGTGTCCTCTCGCCATTCTAGACGCCCATTTACGCTCCGCCTCCCTGACCATTCCTCTGTATTTAGTGCAGAACTGCAGGTAATTCTGCTGGCACTCAAGCTTTCCTATCAGTCTCGGGAAAGGAACTTCCTATTCTGTCTGACTCTCGTTCTGCCCTGCAGGCCCTTCAGAGCGCGGGAACAGACCACCCACTGCTGGTGCAGATTAGAGAGCTCTGCGCAGACTTGATGAAGGAATATTATGACATCATTTTTATTTGGGTCCCGGGCCATGTGGGCATCGAAGGCAACACAATCGCAGATTCTGCTGCCAACAGTGCCCGCAGTGACCCTGTCCCTGACACACAGACTGTTTATAGTGATTTTAAAACTGTGATTAATGCGCACATAGCCCGCGAGTGGCAGTCCGAATGGGTCAAAGAGGAAGGGAACAAGCTGTATGAAGCTCTTCCTACGGTGTCCGACAGTTTACCTTTCCGCTGCGGCAGCCACCGCGAGGAGTCTGTCCTTACTCGGCTCCATATCGGGCACACGTATGTTACGCACTCTTACTTAATTAAACAGGATGAGCGTCCATGGTGTTTGGCCTGTGGTGAACAGTTTTCTGTTCGACACTTTTTGCTGTATTGTACCGATCTAATTGACACGAGATATAAACACTTCACAGCAGACTCCTTGAAGGTTTTGTTCCGGGATGTTTTCCCGGAAAAAATCTTCAATTTCTTGAGAGAATGCAATATTTTTAACAAGATCTGAGCATTCATAGCTTCAAGTACTTGGGAGCCACCCTGTCCAAAGACGGTAGTTGCATAGCAGAGATCCGTATCAGGATAGGTACAGCAACATCCGCAATGGCCAGGCTGGACAGGATATGGCGAAGTAACTCCATCAGCTTCACCATCAAGTACAGGCTTTACAAGTCCCTCGTAGTGTCTATTCTACTCTACGGCTGTGAGACTTGGACACTGCTTGCAGACTCAGAAAAGAAAATCCAGGCCTTTGAGAACAAGTGCCTGAGGAAGTTGCTCCGCATCTCGTACCGCGAGCACAAGACCAACGAATATGTACGGAGCATCGTCACTTCCCTGGTGGGCCCACATGAACCCCTTCTGGCAACCGTGAAACGGCGCAAGCTTGCTTGGTTTGGCCACGTGACCCGACACAACACCTTGTCCAAGACTATCCTCCAAGGCACTCTCGAAGGAAGTCGTCGGCGAGGTCGTCAGAGAAAGAGTTGGGTCGCAAACATAAAAGAATGGACCGAACTCGAGATGCCAGACTTGCTTGCCACCGCCCAAAATAGAACTCAGTGGAGAGCACTGTCTGTTGCTGCTGCCTTTCAGTCCCCCCAACGCCCAGTTCGGGCAAGGGACTGATGATGATGATGATGATGAGCATTCATAGACTGTGAATTTCTTTATTTTGCCCTTTTTGAAAGTCTGTAGACATTTCTTTTAAAGACTTGTGCGACATTTTAGCCTGACATATTTTCGAGATATATTTCCATCTTGTCTTAAGACCTTGCTTTTAGTCTGGCTGACCAGCTTTTTACCCATCCCGCCGTGAGATGGCCTTAGTCGCCTGCTCGGCGTTAAACCCAAATAGCAAAAAAGATGACTACAAAAAAATGCTTCTTAATTTAGTATCGGTATGTTTGTCCTTTATTGGGCATTCAGAAAATAATAAACTGTATTATATTCCTTTTCATATGTGATGACGTCACAGCATTCCATATTTGGAACATATGAAAATGGTTAAGAAAGCAAGGCATTTCACACGTGTATTTCTTTCCATTGTTCCTCGTTTATAAATAAAGACTACCAACAACGAAAAGCAGAGAAGACGTGGCGGATAGCCAGTGTCCACTATAAACATAGACAACGCTCCGAGCTCATGAAGATCTATGCCTTTGGAGATGTTCGGAGTGTTGTCTATGCTTCTGGGACACACTGTCTATTCGCCGTGACTTTCCTCTCTTTCGTTGTTGGAGTCATCCGGCGTAAATTGCCCTTATTGTCTAAATTCAGATCACTGCATTATGTGCGTTAAGGTAATTGCTATCAAGCAAACTGCTGATTATAACACGTTTAGATCAGATCTCGCTTTCTGGCAGATGCGATCGCCGATCTCGCCGATCAGCGAGTTGGCGTTGGAGATGTTACGGGCTTGATGTATTGGTATGCGAGACAAGCACTGCGACACCGCGCGCGCACATTCACCACACTCACTCACTACTAAGGCGTATCTGTTGAGCGACTGTATTGAGTTGACTGATGGTCCGCGCGGTGCCGCATGGGTTGTTGTATCACACGTTTGTACAGTGAGCCAATTAGACCCCTATGGTTACTCACACTGACATTGTAGCCTATCGAGCATGAGTCAAAATGCAGCCAAACGTGTATGCCGTTCGACAGCAGAAGACACACTGTCTTTTAAAAATGTCTCTGATAAGAAACATACTCTGTGGACAAAAATCATTCATGGCCAGTTGATTTTATAAGCTTCATATTTATATGTACTTAACATTGCTGCCCCGTGATATTTTTACTGCATTTTCGAATTTTTTATGACATGGCTTAAATTATATTCATAAACGTGCCGTAGATCACTTTTTTTATATAAAAGTTCAAATTACTTTTGTTTAGAAGAAATATGAGCATGTTTCTACAATAGTTTAGGCCGGAGATATAGCGGTTGGAAGAAAGGAGATCAATCTCAATTGCCGTGTGCAAGAATATGGCCGGTGTTTGGAATTGCAGCTTTGCAACATCGCCGGCATAGCTAGCACGTGCAGTTTTGGTGTCGGTGAGTGACAGGGGAGCAGGGTCATTATTTTTTTAATTGTTATTCTAAAGTCTGTGAAAGAGTGTTTTGTATGGCCTTTGTGATATCGAGATCAAGTGGCGCCAAATATGTAAACCTGTCTGTGATTTTACAAATAATAGTTTTAATGCATCATGCAAGAAACTGATGACTGTTTCAAGGGTGTACCCGATTACGATCACCGACAGGAATGATCCAACACTGGTCTGGCCAGCGTTTACCGCCTCTGTCCATTCCTATGCTGAAAGGGCGGGGGAGAGTGTGGTTTCGATGGTTCAGTTAGTGTCACATCCTACAGTTTCTTTTGGCAGAAAAAAAACCAACAATATTTTTTTTTGTTTTAAACATGAAACTAAAACACCTGCGAATACGCAAATACATTGGTACAGACTTGAGCCTGCCGTGAGTCGGCCTTAGTTGTCTGCTCGGCGTTAACACAAATGACTAATAACTAACTAAGACTCTTATGATTTTTTTTAGTGTTTTTTTAAAAACCTTTACAGAGATGTGTGTAAACCCTAAATCCAAAAAAGCAAATGATGCACCTGACAATGAAGATCGACATACGTATTAACAAATCATAACGATTTCGTCTCAAGAACCGGCGCATGCATGAGCACAACGCAAAGCTATAACAAGATGGGACCCCAGGCCAAAGTTGTTCCTATTTTCAAGCTTATCCTTTTGATCCATCTCCTTCTACTCTAATCGACCCTCTAATCCACACACACTGACACACAGAAACAAAGACGGACACTCGGCGATTCCCGCCATTTGTAAGCTATGTGGTCTGGCGTAGCGATAGCTATTCTTAAGAAGAATGATAGCACGAGCAGCGAAATGGCGTCACTTCAAACTTCACTTCATGGCATCATTAGTCCCACGACGCCGTGTTCATAGTGACGACTCGATGTTATACGTCACTCATCTCAGTACTAACATTTTACGTATTAGAGAATCATACTTGGCAATTTTCTTGTCTGATTTTCACATCTAGGGCTTACAAGTCGCAATTTGACCTTAGCCTACCTCAGAGCCGGGACAAACAGCAGGCATATGCAAACACTGTTTACGAACAATCATGCGGGTATTAATGAGAAGATAGTTTTTTTCATAAAAGAAAAATCAAAGATATGTCAACTGTTTAAAATAACTCTGAAAAAGTGGTGCAAAAAAAATTAGCTGATTTTCACATCAAGGGCTTACAGGTCAAAATTGACCTAATCGTACCCGACAGCAGAGACAAACTGTAGGCTTATGTAAATACCCTATATAAAAAATCATGCGAGTATTAATGAGAAGATTTTTTTTTTTTTTTTTTTTTTTTTTTTGGGGGGGGGGGGTAAAAAAAATTCAGTTGTTTTAATATTAACCCCAAATAATTCGTGAAATTAATCCCAAAAAAACGTGAAACTACTTTTTTCCAAAAATATTTAATTATCACTCAAAACGTCCAAGAGGTACAATGATGGTTATAAAAATCATTTAATGTCTTCCTTTTATCTAGCTATACGCAAAATAGCTAGTAAAAATAAGAAACAGATTGCTTGTGATAGATTGCTGCAATGATAATTTTTCATGATATGCTTTTGCAGCGTTTGTTAATGTCTTATATTGTTGTTTCATGACGAGCCGAAAGGCAAATTTCTGGCGTGCCTGGACTCGAACAGACAATAAAGTTGTATTGTATTGTATTGTATTGTATTGTATTGCATTGTATTGTATAAAACTTGCCTACTCTAGTGTGGATCAACCTGTTTTTTGTGTAACGGCCATTTTCTCGTCAGTGAGCATCTTAATCAAAATTAAAATTAAAAAAAACTGCCTTGAGATTATTATTTTAGGGATAATATCCTAAAAGTTCAAGCTTGTCCGTCCTCAAACTCGGACTCTAGTCGCTCGCTCACACACACACACACACACACACGCACGCACGCACGCACGCACGCACGCACGCACACACACACACACACACACACACACACACACACACACACAGCCCTTGGCGCCAAAAAGACGTTCTCCAGCAAGGTTTCCGTAGCTAGACGTGGCGTCATTTTCATCTTGTTACTTCTTTGCCAGAATTTCTGCCCCGCACGCCAAAAACGTCAAGTGCATGTTCCGGAGTGCGTTCCGACGAGCCCCATTTCAAAGTTGTTCCTATTTTTAAATAGGAACAAGGAAAACCAATAAATAAGAAAGAAAAGTCTACTTTCAACCAGTCAATGACTCACCTGGCCTACCAAGCGTAAATGTCTACTACTGCTAGCAGGACTGTTAGGGAGGTCCAAGCTTGCAACAGTATTGAAAAAACATGGACTTGTTTTGAAGCGCTGTGACCGGAATGTCGTGGACTGCAGCTTCTTTCTTCGATGAACGTTGTAATTCACCTTCGCAGTTCTGCTTAAGATTATGCGTCATCAGAAGCGTCATATTAGAAGTGGCGTAAGAATAGAGCGTTTTTAAGTCCCTTCTGTTTATAGAAGGAACCTTTTAGGGTGGGTCGCGGTGAGGCGAATTAAATGGCATGTCTATGCTGTCTAAGCGGGCAGGCATAAACCTCTGACAACTGAAGTAACAAGATAAAAATCACGTCATGTCTAGTTACGCTAACCTCGCTGCTGAACGTACATTTGGCGCGAAAGGACGTTGTGTGTGTGTGTGTGTGTGTGTGTGTGTGTGTGTGTGTGTGTGTGTGTGTGTGTGTGTGTGTGTGTGTGTGTGCGTGTGTGTGTGCGTGCGTGCGTGCGTGCGTGCGTGCGTGCGTGCGTGTGCGCGCGCGCGTATGTATTTAGACACGAGAATCTCAGATATTGCTGTACGCACAAGCTTGAAACTTGGCGAAATACCTTAAGGGGTGACTAAGAGAGTCTCCGAGCATGTTGTAACTGGACGTCTCATTGAAGACATAAAAGACCGTTTGTAGAAAGTCGGTTGACCCAGATTAGAGTCCGTAATTTTTGTCATATTTACTTGAAATTTTGGATATAGCTAGTTTGGAGAGAGACATTGGATGAGTTCGTTAGCCAGCTTTGTACCTCTTCAAATTTTTTAATAATAATTAATTCATTTTTGTAAGTTTGGGATCCACTATATACTTTCATCAAACAGTCAGCCCTGGAAGAGGCTGTGTGGAACGAACAGTCAACCATGGAAGAGGCTGCATGCCTTTCGGATGACGTGTAACATCAGTTTCGTTGCTGTGTACACGGCGTCGTGAGACTAGCGATGCCATGACGTCAAGCTTATAGTGACGTCATTTTGCTGCTCGTGCTACTTTTCTTCAGAATTCCTGTCACTATTCCAGCCCACACAGCGTACCAATGGCGGGAAGCGCCTTGTGTCCGTCTTTGTTTGTGTCGTTGATCAGAGGATGGTTTAGAGAGGAGGGAAATGGATCAGAAGGATAAGCTTAAAAAGATGAACAACTGTGAATGTTCCTAAAAGAAAAACGCATGTGAGCTCCAAACAATACGGTAGACTTTTTTGAATGAAATCTTCATCTTGCTCAATAGAAAATATTTCAACCTCAGGATCAGGTCAAAGACAAAGGGTAGAGACCCTTGACAGCGAGGACAGACTCTCATACAGAAGTGTCTTTGTGGGTTATGGTTCATCCCATCTTGTTTATGTGTTTGTCTTGGAGCTGGTACACGAACGCCAAAGAACATAACAAGATGGGATGAACCATAACCCGCGAAGTCTCTTCTATATAAGTGCCATAACTCACAAAGTCCCTTTCATATGCGAGCTGTACTCGCTGTCAAAGGTCTCTACCTGTTGTCCTTGATCTGATCTTGATTTTGAAATATATTTGAAAAAGCCTCGCAAATTTGTCAATGCATAAGTGAGCTCATCAGTCTACTACTTTAAGTGGTCAAAGCCTATCGAAAAAGTCGACGCCTAGTGTCGCGGCCGACGCGCGTCTGAACAGATATTTTCTTACTGTCTGTTTGATGACAGGTTGTCGAGATACTCACAAACCAGATAGGTGAGGCTAGCGCTGGCAGAATTGTACAACAAACCAAGGGGAATCACTCAGCGCTGGACAGACGAACAGTTAGATCCCCTGCCCCCGCCTATCAGGCACCCATTCGCCAGCCCACAGAGAAATACGCAGGTAGATGTAGAGATAAGGGATGTAGATGATCGTCTTGTTCTATACCTGCGTATTTCTCTGTGGGCTGGCGAATGGGTGCCTGATAGGCGGGGGCAGGGGATCTAACTGTTCGTCTGTCCAGCGCTGAGTGATTCCCCTTGGTTTGTTGTACAGGTTGTCGAGAGCACACTGGTAAAAAGTACCGCAGGAGCCAGATACCCAGAAATGATTGTTCGTAATAAAATGTTCGTTTTGGACGTATTGGCATGTAAACGTCATGTGATGTTCTAAACATGCAATGTTGAAAAACTATTGTTTGTACAGTGCAGGATTTTGCGTGGTGTGTGTGTATATGTGTGTAGAGTAGAGGAGGGGGTGGGGGGAGCAAATGGCTGCATGGCTGCATAAGATGACAAAAGAAAAGGGTACGATTTTGTCTTTTTTATGCACCTGCACAGATGTAACAAAGCAAACAAAAAATCCTGGTCAACACCGGTCTCATAATTATCAGACAGATGAACCGTTACCGTCCATGTACCTTCAACACGTCGTTCCTCTTCGTTTTCGGTCTTTGTTTCGGATAAAATCAAGCAGCATAGAATAACCACATTTGTCGCCAAGTTGCATTTTTATTACATCACCTTGTGACATAGTGTCGCGGATTTCTACGCAACCTTCCCATGATATTTGTTCTTTTTAGTTTGCGTACTTTTTCTTTTACGCCACTACGGAACCTTCAAACTAGAGCGATCGAATATTACGCGTCGACTAAAGTGACTCCATGTTACTGCATGTGCGGCCGAGGTGTTGCACACTTATAGTAGTATAGTGAGCTCTGTAAGGGTCACAGTACATACGCCTCATTGTTTTTGTTTTGAGAGAGCGACAGCGAGAGACAGACAGACAGACAGACAGACAGACAGACAGACAGACAGAGAGAGAGAGAGAGAGAGAGAGAGAGAGAGAGAGAGAGAATGACAATGATTTTTTATTTTACAACGGTGAAAGTTTTGGCTGGCACAACCATTTTTCGAACTTGCCGTTGCTAATCTAATCTACAAAGTTTAATAATGCACAAAGTGTAAAAATATTATATTGAAAAGGAAAAAAAATAAAAAGAAAACAATAATAGTGATAAATGATATAAAAACAAAACAACAACCACAAAAATGTGCACATACACACACACACACACACACGCATACACACACACACGCATACACACACACACACAAACGCGCGCATGCACGCACACACTGAGTAATATAGGGTCGCAGTGAAAGTATTAAGATAATGACGTGAGGTATTTGAAAATACTGGCTCTAAAATACGAAAGGGTTGTTGATGTAACTTTCCTAGGCAAAGTGTTCCACAGGCTATGGCCTGAGAACACTAAACTTGTCTTGTAGAGATCGATTCTAGGTCGTGGTACAATAATGAATTGCCTTGATCTTGAGTAGGTTGGCGATGGAAAGGAAAATAGTTTCTTAATATAATCAGGCATTTTGCTATTCAATGTTTTGAACATAATTATTCCCTTATTGTACATTAAATGATTTTTCAGGGGACGAATCTCCAAGGTTTTCAATTTATTATCGGTAGTTGAATTAGGGTCAGGCAGGATACGTTTTGCGGCTCTACGATGAAGAGAGTTCAGTCTCTTTAACTGGACCTCGCTTGCTCCATCCCACACTGTAGAAGCATAGTCGATATGTGACCTGATGTGGGCGTTAAAGAACAGTTTACGTGTTTCTACATCAGTGATATATTTTAATTTGGCTAAAATGTAAAGTTTCTTTGATATTATGTTGCACATATTAGTAATATGACACTGCCATTTCAACTGGTTATCTACAGTAACACCGAGAAGACGATGTTCTGTTACTTGACTGATGGGTTTTCCTTGAAGAGACAAGCTAAGTGAGAGAGAGCTGAGCTGGTGCTTTTGACGGGTACTTAATACCATACATTCAGTCTTTGCTGGGTTTAGGATCATGGAATTGTTACTACACCAGTTGTCAATGTCTTGTAGTGCGTTTTGTAGGCGTGTATCAATAATAGATAAATCCTCGTCGGGCGTGTGTATTGCAGCATCATCCGCGAACATATTGCATGAAACATTATGATCGCTAATTGTGAGCGGAAGGTCGTTAATGAAAAATAAAATAGAAGAGGGCCTAAAATAGAGCCTTGGGGCACGCCATGCTTGACTAAGCGGTGATTAGAATATGTACCATTAAGAAGGACTTTTGTCTTCTGTCATCCAAGTAGGATTTGAAGAGCGTGGCAGCGCTGTTGGTGTATAATGAGATTTTCTTTATCAGTATATCATAGTTTACTAAATCAAAAGCTTTACGGAAGTCTAAAAAGACTACACCTGTTAGTTTGGATTCATTGATAGATCCTAACCAGGTTTCCATCATCCTAATCAGCGCGGAATGGCAGGAATGGTTTGGTCTGAAACCTGACTACAATGAATGGATTGATTTATTGATTGTACATTGCTTAACGTCCCGACAGCAACAAGACTTCCTCAGGACGTGCCTGCACTGCTTGTGAAAAAAAAACTAAACAGAATATTGAATGTATGTCGCCAGCCGGCCCAATACGTTAAATAAACCTACAACATGGGGCCTAAATAAAGCCAAGACCATTTGGCAACACATCCAATATCAAGAGCTACAGGCAGCACAGACAGTAGGGAGAATTTAAAAAAGGCAAAAACAGGTGAATGGACCAAGAGTAGACAGAAATACATGCCCCAGAGTAGAGGGGAAAACCTGCCCTGTGGGGCTGACCAGGGTGATCCTGGGAACTAAAAAGTACCTAACCCCACCCAAGTCCCCCAGGGCAGACCCGGCTGGGGGTGGATAAGATTTCGGTTTTCTAAATATTTAGATAGATGTTTATGAATATGCCTCTCTAAAGGCTTTAACAAAACTGGCAGTAATGAAACGGGACGAAAATTATTAATTTCAATTAGATCTTTTGATTTTGGTAGTGGGATTACTTTTGCATCTTTAAATGCATCCGGAAAACAGTTTTGTTTTATACAGAGATTGTAGATGTATGTGAGACTCAACGATATATGGAAGAGATGTCTTGAGTATTTTTGAGCTGATCTCATCAGGCCCGGATGACTTTATTTTCCATCGAGGTAATTAATCTGCCCACTTCATGAACCGCTATAGGTGGTATGATGAAAGGTTCCTTGTTTTTATTTTTCTGGTTACAGTTGTCTAGTAGTTTGTCTGGACAAATATACTCATGTGAGTTATTTCCCAGTGGCATTAGTGATTCCGCCACAGAGACAAAATGGTCGTTAAAACTGTTTGCAGTGAGGTGGGGTGTTAAAGACGCTTTACTTTTATTTGAACCTTTGGTTACTACATTTATGGCACGCCATACAGTGAAGGAGTCTTTACTTTGCTTAACTACCTTACTGAAGAGAGATTTTGTTGCTTCTAAAACCACTGATTTTACGCAATTACGCTGTGTTTTGTATTCAGCAAAATGCTTCGTTTTCTTTTAGCTCGTCCCTGTGTTCCATAACCTCCATCAGATCCGCAGTTAGCCAGGGTGGTAAGGCGGCGTACTTAACTCTTTTGCCTCAGGGGCGCGTGTTTATTCAGCACACCGAGAAAGACGCGGTACCAGGTGTCTATGCTTTGTTCGGGTCACTATCGTTATACACGTCCGTATACTGTGCTCCAGCTAAATCAGTCAAAAAAACAAGTTCATTAAAGTTTTTAAATGATCTATAAGTGATGCACGCGTGACCTTGCTTTTTCAGTTTTGGAAGTTTTGACAGCCATATGCAGCTAACTGGATAGTGGTCGCCGACACTCAGACTATCAACTTGAGTGCTGCTAATTGCTAGAGGTTTGTTGGTATAGATATGGTCTATAATCGAGGCTGATTGTCACGACCCCGCTTCCGGGGTGCGAACTATGAGCGCTACCGCTCGAGGTACACCCAACCCACACTAACACAAACCTATTACAAACACCAGAGGAACAATGAAGATATTTATTAAATATAACCTAACAATAACAACTATTCTCACGCAATCCTATCCACGCATTCACGCATCAAATTCACACACACGTCCAAACTCCCCAAACCGATTAACCACTATACACAACACAAAATAACAAAATATATAATAACTAAATATCTCTAATACAAAAGGTTAAGAAAAGTAATATATGATAAATAATTTAACAGAAATACAACCGAAAGCAAACTGAAAAGCTTAATCAACAGCCACTGGACCCTGACGGAAGCACAAGCGTATGGCGTTAACGCCAGTTAGACCAACGCCTTTGCTTCCGTGAAGAGTCCCTTACAGCCCGTGGCTCCTTAATATAATCTGGCAAATAGCACGATATCAAATATACGATCAACCAAATGTGTTTACTAGAACCCAAATGGAGATCGAAAAAAATGAATATAATTCGTAAGCTACTGGATCTGAACCAAATATGCTCGAGAAAAGATCAAGAACAATGGATATATCTTGCAAGTTACTAAATCTCCCCAGCGGGAGCACGAACGAAAAGTTCGAATTAAACTAATGCTCTAGCAAACTAGACATTCACCATTCACAGCATAAAGCTCTTAACTAGCAATGCTTCAGAATAAACAAGGTTCCTTTAACTAGCAACGTTTCAGAATAAACAGTATCACATATGCAAATGGAGACTAGACAATATCACATAAGCAAATGGAGCAAATGTCCTTAACTTAATATAACCGAAAGTTGAATAAACAATATATTTCACGTCACGGGACCTTCTCGCCAGAAGCACAACCGTTAAGCGCAGCTCAACTCGACTCTCTTGCTTCCACGATAAGGTCTTCCGTAACACAGGCTGCTTTAAATAATACAGTATCTCAAAATGTCACTGTAATCAAGCTCCTCTCACAATATTACCACTACGAGGATATGAAATAGATTAACGTTCTTTACAACATTATAATTATACAAAACTTCACGTAAACAGGTTAGAAAGAACTACATGGGACGACCCGACCTGACTAATTACGAGGCGTGCCGGGACACTCGCAAAGGCACCCATGTCCGGCGTCGTAGCCCACAAGGCGGAGTGACACAGTCAGCTTCCACTCAGTATCACAGCACGGTGGCAGACTAGCTGGTTAGTTCTTTGGATTTAAAGATGCACTAAAACACAGGTGCAAAAGATACTCATATAAATAGCCACCAAAATAAACAAGATAATCACATCACCCTTCCCGCAACTTTAACTGCCGTCTTTTATATTCCCTTCACCATTCGCCCGCAATAAATTCAACCTCAACATACTCCTTCATCTCTCTCCCACAACAATAACTTCAAATTCAACAAAATACATATTTACATGTCACCACGTGACTCGCTTCCGAATACACCTTCCGACGCTAAATACCGAGACGACCTCAGTCGCCTGCTCGGCGTTAAACCCCAATAACTAATTCGACGCTAACTACTCTACAAATTACAACATACAACAAACGGCATTCAATCTACGTTCTATTCTCTTGTATACTACCCCCAATACACTAGCCAAAATAATAATAACGGAACAAGCAAACACAAACAACCCCCCCCCCCCCCCCCCGAGCAAATGGCCACTAGAGAATTGTTGCGTGTACTCACTGTCATCCGTGAAGACGCCCCAGCTAGGACGAAGACAAACAAGACAAGACAAGCCAGGGGTTAAGTCGTTGCAGCTCTTCTTTCTCGTCTTAGGACACCGACTCCCGGGCTCGACCAGGGCCGTTTCATGGGGACGCCACAGGTGGGACGACACAGCTACTTGAGGCGGCGGCTAATGGAAAACCACGCCCGCACAAAAAAACCCTCAGAGACTACATTGAAAAGACGACTTGTTCGTTCGCTGGTGGAAATGCGACTGTCTACAATTTGGATACCGTTAGGTTAGCGAAAAAACGCTCACTACATCATGTGATGTAAAAACACGTGAAACACTAACCACCCGATCGCGTTTAGACTGAACGATCACGTGTGGTACGCCAACATCCAAACTCTCGTACAGCAGCAAATACTCGTTTACAGACCAAATACTACACACCTATGCTATAGCTACCCGGTGACTAACTAAACCCTGTCACCCATCTAAACTTACTCCCCTACAAAAATAGACGAAAAAAAAAACCCGTGTCGTGACACTGATGTTGGTGTAATTCTGGTGGGGGATGTCACCATTTGTTGGAGACCGACTAAGGTAGTAGTACACTCCCATGATGGATGAGGTTTAAGAAAGTCAATATTAAAATCTCCAAGAGGCAGAACATCTTTGGTCTGAATGTCTGTTTTATTGATCATGTGTAAAAAGCTATCGTACCACTCAAAGGTGGCTGCAGGGTTTCGATACAGAAACCCGACAAGTAAAGGAGGGGATTTAGAGTGTTTGATTTCTACCCAAATACATTCTACATCGGCCGTTTCTAGGTCTTGTCTCCTGCGGGTTATGTGTAGATGTGATTGATGGATGTAAACTGCTACACCTGTCTCACCCTGGACTGACGGATCTCTCCTTATAATAGCATAATTTGGGATGGTGATGGCTTCATTGCTGATATGGGAGGCCAACCGAGTTTCAGTTAAACCCAATAGGTGAAAATAGTCGGGGGAATTAACATAAACACAGACATCTTGAACTTTGTTTGCTAGGTGTTAGACATTGAGCTGACCGATACGGAATCTTTGTCCTTTTTTCGATGGTCCTCGCATGGCTTTACAATGTTTAAAGTAAAGAATCAGGTAACAAAATATCAACACAAAGTACAAAAGCAAAAACTAGAAAACGAATACACATACAAGTAAATATCAACAGAGGAAAACACACAAATAAAATGAAATTAAACACGTTAAGTAAACTGAACGGTTAACTTTAAGAACCGTGTTATGTAGCACCCCCGAAATAAAAATGGAAGTAAAAGTATAATAGCTACAAGTACAAAATCTAAGAAACAGACAAAAGTTAATGTCAGATTCACGTGAAATGAAGTCCATATGCTATTAAAACACACTTGCTTTGCCACTATAAACATAATAAAAGAGTCCGAGAGTGAGTGAATTTGAGAACAGATACACCAGTCGTTTGATTTCACTTCGATGATCATAAACTGTGAGTCAGGCGTACGCCTGTCCGAAACAGAACAAGTACAGTAGTCATGCAATTTAAAATATTTGCATAACTTACAGTTTGCAGTGCAAACTCACTGTACTATTATGTGTAACAGAGTTTCACATACAGTCTATAACTCAACGGACACAGAGATTACTCTGAACTGAGGTAGTCACTACAGCTCCAAAAACACATGGCCCCACGAGCTCCTTAGCATCCGCGTTATCGCGGAATTGTTTATATTACAGCGGACGGCAGACGCAGCCGTCCTCGTTAGTCCCTTCCTTTTTGTCCCTTGTCTCCTTGACTGCGTGCGCAAAATAAGGTGAACTTGTGTGAAATCATTGAAAATTCGCATAAACTTCATTTTTAAAAAAATGAACTTTAGAATTTTTTAGTGCGTGTACGGGTAAACCGCATTTGTTTTGGAAACAATAGGCGCACAGGCCTCTTTTCGTTTTTGTTCTTGCTAAACTACAACATTCTCAGAGAGAGAAAGAGAGATGAAATGAAACTTTATTAAGAGAGAGAGAGAGAGAGAGAGAGAGAGAGAGAGAGAGAGAGAGAGAGAGAGAGAGAGAGAGAGAGAGAGAAAACAACAGCCTAATGATAATAAAGTGTAAAAATGGTTATAACTAAATAGTGTATACACGGTATAAGTGAAGACACAGTCGTACTATCCACCGTGAACTGAAAAACTCGAAAAGCTTTTGGTCAGGCAGGGAGTCGCATGAGCAAAAAAGGAGGGGAGGAAATACGCTCGCGGCGGGTTTGATATGTGCCAGATATCTCTCACGACAGCTTGATGATAACTGACTCGCACTCATACTTGCCGGAATTCAGGGACCTTTTTTCTTTGTCCGTTGAATTATAGACTGCATATACGACCAAGCACTAGTGCAACCAGGTGTAGCTGTCAACCATGTGTCTCTGTCACATCAGGAATTAATCTTTAAACTACTGAGTCACTGTCAAAACCAGACAACTGGATACTTACTTACTTACGCCTGTCACCCCTACCCGGGTATAGGCCGTCGACGAGATACCTCCAGCAACTCCTGTCCTGTGCTTCTCCTTCGATTCTACTCTAGGTGGTTCCCAGTCTCTTGATGTCTGCTTGGAGGTCTCGACGCCAGGAGTTTCTCGGCCTACCTCTTTTCCTCTTTCCCTGGGGGTTCCATGACAATGCCTGCCTAGTGATACTGGAAGCTGGCTTTCTCAGGCTGTGACCAATCCATCCCCATCTTCTTCGCCCAATTTCATTCTCTGCTGTTATCTGCTCTGTTCTCTTCCAGAGTTTGACGTTGCTGATCTTCTCTGGCCAGTGGATTTTCAAACTGGATAAGTCGTTACTAAATTTATGTTATGTCAGATCGAGCATGTTTGATGACACCATCACACCTACACACCTACACACACACAAACACACACACACATACGCAAACACACACACACACACACACACACACACACACGCGCGCGCACACGGAGCGTATATGCATACCCTTTTCACTTCCAGCGCCGAGTAGGAAGGACTAATCGACCCTGAAAGCCGGAAGGTAGTAACCGACCAGCTGTGCGCTTCGCAGAGCTGATCGGACAAAACCTCCATCGATAAAGGTCCATCCATCGCTCCTCGTGTGGTTAGAACAAAGAAAACATCCTAAAGTCTATACCACTTGGCCCTAGAAGTAAAAGAGGTAACGGGATGTCCTTCAGACAAACGGCCTTAAAAACTGAGCCAGCAACATCAGCAGGTGTTGAGGATCCAGGACCGTGTTGGTCTCCGCTCCCTGACCTTAGGAACCAGGCGTTGGTGGGTGGGGCGGCCATTGGCGGAACGATAGGCCCTGTTCCTGCTGGCACTGACTAGTGATGGGAAATCTGAAGACTGGAGCTGGGGCCCCTGACGTGCTCCGCGTTGTGGGTCGCTGGTTGGTTAAGCTGGCTAGTCGACGTGTGGCGTATGGTTGAATCGAACTGTTGGCAGTCCTGGGCGTCGAACATCGAAGGCTGCGATCCGCCAAGGTCCGACAACAAGTTGCTTTGCGGCCCTTTCTCGCCACGTGTCACGTTACGGCTTATAGATAGGCTGGACACACCCCGTTGACTGTGCCCCCCGGCGTCTCTCTGTTGGTGGTGGGGGCCGCGGGGAGGGTCGCCGTAGCGGATCTTGAAGGCAATCAGTTTAGTGCCATCGTCACGGGTCATGGTGTTGTCACGCCTGTACATGACCTGCTTGGGGGCGCCGTTCTTTGTCAGGAAAGTGGAGGTGTGGTCAACAAACTGAGTGTTTGTTGACAGGCCTGTTTCAGGTTGGCGTTGGACAGGCGTGCAGGTCGTGACAGGGCGTGGTGACTGCTGAAGGGAGGGACGATGGAGGAGGCCTGGAGTGTAGCACGTGGGAATGCGGCGGACACTAGACGGATTAGCCTCAGCCAGGTGTGTGTCGGAATGGGACCCTGGTTGTCGCTGCAGCTGTTGATCCCTACGTGAAAAACTACATGCCGGATACGTGGAGTAGGGGGGAGGTTTGTAAGCCACTTGCCCAAGGCCTCGACTGGTAGGCCGGACACTGCCAGGTTCTGCACGTTGCAGTCTTTATCCGACATTTTTCGTTCGCTGACCCGCTTCATAATGGAGTCACCGAGCAGCAGAACGTTAGAATCTGACCTGATGTTCATGTTGCAGAGGTGATCATACGGTGTCTTGGCAACGGGTGCAAACGTAGTTTTAGGGGTTGTCTGTTTAGCTTCTTGCAAGAGTCCGTATGTGATTACATCACAATCATCATCTGTGGTAAGGGCTGCGAAGCGATTACGCGTGGCAATATTTACAGCTGAGTTAGGGGTTCCGCTTGTTAACGATAGGCGTTGTGAAGTCACTGGTGTGCTATTGGTTGATGACAAGTCCTGCATACTGACGTGGTTGTTGCAGCTTGAGGGAGATGGGAAGTTTGATAGGAACTGGCTTGTACCAGGGTCTTGGACGGGCAGTGTGGTACTGGATTTTGTTGAAGGCGATAGGGATTCGATTTGTTTTTTCAGCGTACGAAGCGTAGCGCCGTGTGTGCCTTTGCTGTGTGCACGTTTCGTCACTTGTGTGGACAGAGTGCTGTGTTCGTGAGTTAACTTCTCAATTGCCTTTCCGGTTGAGGTTGCATAGTCTTGCAGGGACTGATCAGCAGCTTGAAGGCCGTGCTTGAGCTTGGCTTCATTGTCCCTGCGGTCATTGTCAAGGCTGTCCTGTCTGGCGCTGAGGGATGCATGCTGCTGCTTGACAGTAGCCAGCTCCTGTTTGAGCGTCTGCAGCTCAGTTCTGAGTTCCTGGATGCAGGCGGTGGTTTCCATCAGTTGTTGTTGCAGGATGGACAGGGTGGTCGGGGATGGCGCAATCTCAAGTAAGTATGGAGGGTGGGATTGATCAGAGGATAACGCTGTACCGTTAAACTTATCAACTTGTTGACGGCTGCTGTTGTGATTGAATGTGGTCGCTGCGTCAGTCATGCCAGTTGAAGAGGCATTGGTGTTGTATGGGGTGGGGACAGGTTCCGAGCTCTCGCCGCGGGGTGGTATGGGCGTGGCGTTGGGCGGGTCGGTGGATTTGGTGACGTCAGACGAAGGATCTGAAGGGGAAGGGTTAGAAGAGACTTGCTTCAGGGAAGCAGTTTCGATGTCACACTGGAGGCTAGTCGTGGATTGGAGGAATGTGGGCGGGGTGTCGTCGTTGTTGACTGGGCCGGTGGTCGCCACCTCAGGTGGAAGAATACACTCGCAAGGCTGAGTGGAGGGTAGGCAGGCGATGCCCGGCGTTTGCTTCATGCCTGGTGATAGGGCGGGCGTCTGGGGGGAGGAAGAGCACTGGGAAAGAATGTCAGTGCTCGCTGCAAGATTGTTTACCATCTCTTGGACAGGCTGAAATTCGTCGTCTATCCACCACTTGCAGTTTTTACCCTGTATCCTAATGAGATAAGACGTGTAGAATACGGTGATTGTGTCCACACCACCGGGTGTTCCGTCTGAAATCTGTACAAGGGTGTTATTCAAGGCATCAGGCCAGCGAGGTTGGATGGGGGTCTCGATGTTTTTCTTGTCTTTGTTGCGATCTTCACATGACGCTGATACTCCGGGGGGTGGATGGGCGATGTAGCGTTCGTGCAGAGCTAGTCTCCACGCGAAAACTTTGGAGGGGTCGGTCAGAAAGTGTTTTTGGATGGGATCATTAGTATCTGTGATCACCTCAAGGGGTTCGAGTAAAGACTAGTCGAGGGCTTCGAGTGGGGACTTGGATTTGGCAGAAGATGATCGGGTGATGGGGCCTGACATGGTCGGGGGGTTGGTGTCATCACTGTGCTCTGATTACTTTGTAGGTGCCATGATGTTGGATGATAATTATGTTGATCTGGCCACTCTGCTCACTGAAGCGTGACGAGAGTGGGGCGCAGCATCCGCATGATCGTGGCCGACACTGGCGAGTCGAGAGCCTTATTTTAGTAGAGCCCAGTTATACTTGTACAACGGCTGTACAATTTAAAAGCGTGCAGTCGAAAGCCTCGCTTTCTATATTTCTCACTTGTAGGTGCTTAGTCGCTGCGCGTACTCAGAGTATGGAATTTGGGTCAGTGCGGGTCTGGATCCGACCGCCTTGGTATCTGTCAAACATAGCCTAGCCGCTGAGAGCGAACGCTTACTTATGAAGAAACCGGGCCCATATTAGCAAAACTGCACTGAAAAGTAATTATAGTCATAATTCACGAAATACACAGTCCATCTCCATGAAATTTCGCCATCTTGTGTAGAGGTCTCCGTTACAAACCAGCTTGTCAAAAATTACGTTTAGCACGCACACACAACACACATAAATCCACTGTGTGAATCAGACAGCGATGTGAATGCGTGTTGACGCTAGTGGCGTGTCGGAGAGAGAGAGAGAGAGAAATATATAGCATCTAGAGTCTTGCGTCGATGTCTGTGTAATGGCGAAATTTCTGCTTTTACGTCACCGTCACTGTCCGACTTTCTCCAGAACTCGATGATTTTTACTTTAAAAAAAAAATCTTCATAGAATTAATATTTACTGAAAAAAGTCAAAGTCGGATACAAAACTGGCTAACGAACACATCCAATGTCTTTCTCCAATCCGGCAATATCAAAATTCACAAGTGAATATAATGAAAATAGCGGATCTAATTTGGGTCAACCGACTTCCTATAAACGGCCATTTACCTCTTCAATGAGGCATTCAAATTAAAAATGCTTGGAGGGGCTTCTAGGCACACACTGAATGAAGCACCGCCCCTAATTTCAAGCGTGTATGTACGCAAACTTTGGAGATTGTGTTGTTCACACACACACACACACACACACACACACACACACACACACACACACACACACACACACACACACACACACACACACACACACACACACACACACAGGCGCACAAAAGCCTCACAGTGGGTTACCTACCATTTCATGTGAAAATGGGTTCCCATATTTCTATTTATTCTAGGGCTCTGGAATTGATGCGAATGTTTAGAACTCACCTTATAACTAAGCTCTATAACTTAAAATAGACATTTTCTAGAAACAGAGCCACTAGATGCAGAAAAAAATGGGTTTCTACCAATAAAGTGGGGGGTGTCTCTCACACAAAAACTGGCATTACAGTCAAAATGGGTGTTTCACAACATTAGGCGTCTGTAATAAGGTCAAGTGCATGGAATACTTTTTTTTTCACATTTTCTTTTTGTTTTTGTTTTTTTCAACTTAATGTGTATGTATGCATTAACATTCTTAACATTGTATGGTGCAAAATTGAATGAACACTGGCCTGTAACCTTTCGATTATGATTTTTACAGAGGAAATCTTTTAAACATTGCTACGTTTTGTCCTTCTGAAGCAAAACAGTTTATCATGGCATTTATGTGAAAATTCTGGAAATTAAACGACTTTTTAAAAAAAAGTGTACTCTGCAGTTTGAGACAAACAGCAACAGAGCATTTTGAATATTAACCCTTATTATTCGGAATACACCAGTGTGTGCAACAAGTGTGACTAAAATAGTCCAAAGGGTAGTGGAAGAATTGCTTGGCGCCTCTAGGCGCCAAGCTATTGTGGCACCACCCTTGAACTAATAATGCCATTGGTCTATGTCCTCATCTGTAAGTTCTGTAATGTAGCTTGCTTATATGGCAGTGTACAAATTTGAAGCTTTTAGCCTCAGTATGATGCAGGTTAAAAAGTGTGGAAAAATATGAAAGACAGAAAAAGACCCAGACGAAGAAACTAACACTTAACGTATTCTACCCCAGACACACCAGAGCAAAATAAAGATCGACCATGATAGTTCAAGGCTGATGCCAGAATAGAGTGGCGCCTATGGCCGCCAAGCTATTCTGGCATCACCCTTGAACTATCGTGGTCGATCTGTGTCCTGCCCTGCAACGCAGTTTTCAGAAGACGACTTCAACATATGGGGATTCCGGTCTTGGGGTAGAATGAGTAAAAATGACAAAACAGAACACTGACATTAATTAATGAACTGACAACATAGAAAATCAATCACTTGAAACTTCAGCCTTTATTAATCACATCAAAGGTGCATGCATATAAAAACACAGTAATTGTTTGTAAACACTTCAAATCAAACAATCAAGAGCAGTCAAACCTTTTTCTGCCAACTTTGTGATGAGGAAAACTAGTTCTTGCCCAAGTTGGGCACGTAAAGGGTTACCGCGACTTATGTGCCTCTATTCATAAAATGGAGAGAGAAATATAATACTGAGTTCTAGCAAGTGCGACAATAAAGTTTAGCCGAGTTGGTATACCTCGTCCAGTGCCTAGGTTAAATGCACCAGTGGTGCCAATGTTGCTATATTGGCAGCAGACCGGTCGCTCGGACCGGTCTGGTGCACCCGATCGGTTTAGAGCGCGTGCTTTCTGCACCTGTAATGGGCAACCTCGGAGAAAGAATCACGTGAGCTTCGTTTGACGGCTGCAAAATAACATAAATAAAGAATAAACCCTTTCCCATAATTATATACAATCCAGCAATTATGCATCCATCCTTATGCTAGCACCACGAAACATTACGCGATTTGGCAGATTTTTAAAAATAGCTTTTTTTAAATCCTCAATGGAGGTATACTCACAATCCAGAATAGGTGAGGCTAGCGCTGGCAGAATTGAATGCATACCAAGGGGAACGACTCAGCGCTGGACAGACAAACAGTTAGATCCCCTGCCCCCACCTATCAGGCACCCAATCGCCAGCCCACAGAGAAATACGCAGGTATAAGACAAGACGATCATCTGCATCTTCAAAAAGATGCATCAGGTCTCGCTTATAACCCATGTCTTTCTCCGCCAGCGCTAGCCTCACCTATTCTGGATTGTGAGTATAGTATCTATAACTCGAGGCAAATTTGTATCGTTACATTGTTGTGTAATGATCTGTACATCTACTGTGGGAAATCAGGGTATTTACCCGACCACATATAGTAGTGCACCTTCGTGTCTGTGTATGTATGTTTCTCCTGCCTACTTCCTAAGTTCCGGAGAAAGACATGGGTTATAAGCGAGACCTGATGCATCTTTTTGAAGATGCAGATGATCGTCTTGTCTTATACCTGCGTATTTCTCTGTGGGCTGGCGATTGGGTGCCTGATAGGTGGGGGCAGGGGATGTAACTGTTTGTCTGTCCAGCGCTGAGCCATTCCCCTTGGTATGCATTCAATTCTGCCAGCGCTAGCCTCACCTATTCTGGATTGTGAGTATAGTATCTATAACTCGAGGCAAATTTATATCGTTACATTGTTGTGTAATGTTCTGTGCATCTACTGTGGGAAATCAGGGTATTTACCCGACCACATATAGTAGTGCACCTTTGTGTCTGTGTATGTATGTTTCTCCTGCCTACTTCCTAAGTTCCGGAGAAAGACATGGGTTATAAGCGAGACCTGATGCATCTTTCTGAAGATGCAGATGATCGTCTTGTCTTATACCTGCGTATTTCTCTGTGGGCTGGCGATTGGGTGCCTGATAGGTGGGGGCAGGGGATGTAACTGTTTGTCTGTCCAGCGCTGAGTCGTTCCCCTTGGTATGCATTCAATTCTGCCAGCGCTAGCCTCACCTATTCTGGATTGTGAGTATAGTATCTATAACTCGAGGCAAATTTGTATCGTTACATTGTTGTGTAATGTTCTGTGCATCTACTGTAGGAAATCAGGGTATTTACCCGACCACATATAGTAGTGCACCTTCGTGTCTGTGTATGTATGTTTCTCCTGCCTACTTCCTAAGTTCCGGAGAAAGACGTGGGTTATAAGCGAGACCTGATGCATTTTTTGAAGATGCAGATGATCGTCTTGTCTTATACCTGCGTATTTCTCTGTGGGCTGGCGATTGGGTGCCTGATAGGTGGGGGCAGGGGATTTAACTGTTTGTCTGTCCAGTGCTGAGTCGTTCCCCTTGGTATGCATTCAATTCTGCCAGCGCTAGCCTCACCTATTCTGTATTGTGAGTATAGTATCTATAACTCGAGGCAAATTTGTATCGTTACATTGCTGTGTAATGTTCTGTGCATCTACTGTGGGATATCAGGGTATTTACCCGACCACATTTATAGTAGTGCACCTTCGTGTCTGTGTATGTATGTTTCTCCTGCCTACTTCCTATGTTCCGGAGAAAGACATGGGTTATAATCGAGACCTGATGCATCTTTTTGAAGATGCAGATGATCGTCTTGTCTTATACCTGCGTATTTCTCTGTGGGCTGGCGATTGGGTGCCTGATAGGTTGGCGCAGGGGATCTAACTGTTTGTCTGTCCAGCGCTGAGTCGTTCCCCTTGGTATGCATTCAATTCTGCCAGCGCTAGCCTCACCTATTCTGTATTGTGAGTATAGTATCTATAACTCGAGGCAAATTTGTATCGTTACATTGTTGTGTAATGTTCTGTGCATCTACTGTGGGAAATCAGGGTATTTACCCGACCACATATAGTAGTGCACCTTCGTGTCTGTGTATGTATGTTTCTCCTGCCTACTTCCTAAGTTCCGGAGAAAGACATGGGTTATAAGCGAGACCTGATGCATCTTTTTGAAGATGCAGATGATCGTCTTGTCTTATACCTGCGTATTTCTCTGTGGGCTGGCGATTGGGTGCCTGATAGGTGGGGGCAGGGGATCTAACTGTTTGTCTGTCCAGCGCTGAGTCGTTCCCGTTGGTATGCACTCAATGGAGGTGATTTTTGCGACATCTGCGTCGTTTGCGGCAGAAAGTACCGTCAAAGTTGAAGTTCGAGAAATGAGCGCACTACATGTACAATAGACGTGATTCAGTGGTGTTGGGCATGACTCAAGCCTCCGTCATCTCAACACAAAACTGGCGTGTTCGGGGAGATAAAAGGCTACAAGTTAAAACCGCAAACGAACCTTTTTTTTTCGACTGCGATCACAATCTTCTGCGTGAACGTACGAGACCACACTACAAGTGCACAAGCCAACCTGCGCGCGCAGTTCTGGTGCACATGACCGGTCCGAGCGACGGGTCTGGTGCGAAAATAGCAACAGTGGCACCGCTGGTGCGTTTAACCTAGGTAGAGGGCGAGGTATACCAACTCAGCTAAGGTTTATGCTTCCTGTGACTTTAGAAACAATGCACAGTATGCAAAGTGTACTTTATAGTAACCAATAAAAAAAGTTACAGACATTTCCAAAATGATCCAGGCGTACATCAGATAAAAACGAGCTATACACACTGAAAAAATAACACTCTTGTAATAAATGTTTATCATGTTGACAATGGTTTTCTTATCTTATTATTGTCTTTCGTCCTGATTGGTTGTACATTGCTGAACATCCGGACGTGCCAGCACTGATAATGAAGGGGAAAACAATAAAATAAAATAATGAACAGAATATTGAATGTATGTCGCCAGCCAGTCTAATACGCTAAATAAACTTAAGATCATTTAGCAACACACATCCAAAACCAAGAAAGATACACCACCACCACCCTCCCCCTCCCCACCAAAAAAAAAAACCAACCAAACAAACAACAAACAAACAAAAAAAAAACAAAAAAACAAACAAACACAAAACAACAACAACAACAAACAAACACAAAAATTATTCAGACCCAAAAGGTGACTGCCAATCATGTAAAATGCAAAGAAAAGAAGTGCCCAACGGAGAAAGAAACAAGCTTAGAAAAGACGGTTACAGCACAATTCAGTAAGATTTCGGGTAAATCCACCTTGTCAAAACAGACAGACAAACAAACAAACAAACAGAGAGATCAGTCGCTACTTATCTTTGTTCACAGAAGGAATGTGCTGCACATTCCTTCTGCCAATGAAGATAAGTAGCGGCTAATCTCTCTGTTTGTTTGTCTATTTTGACAAAGGGTATTTACCCGAAATATTAATAAATTGTGTTGTACCCGTCTTTTGTAAGCGTGTTTCTTTCTCCGTTGGGTACTTCTTTAATGTTACACAGCATACAAAATGATCCAGGTGTACATCAGATAAAAACAGAGCTATACACACTGAAAAAAACCGAATAATAACGTTCTTGTAATAAGTCTTTATGTTGACAATGTTTGTTTCTTTTTGTCTTATTATTGTCTTTCGTCCCCAACCGCCGTTTCATCAGCAGTTCCATTTTCAAAGTTTTACATGTTATATACAGTATACAAAATGATGCAGGTACACCAACCCCATAGTAGCACTCTTGTAATAAATCTTTATGTTGACAATGGTTTTCTTACTCCTTATTATTGTCTCTCGTCCCCAACCCCCGTTCCATCAGCAGTTCCATTTTCAAAGTTTTACATGTTATATTATACAGTATACAAAATGATGCAGGCGCACCAACCCCATAGTAGCACTCTTGTAATAAATCTTTATGTTGACAATGGTTTTCTTGCCCCTTATTATTGTCTCTCGTCCCCAAGCGTCGTTCTATTTGCAGTTCCATTGACAAAAACAAGCTAGACATGCTGAAACCAACCCAATAATAATGAACACTCTTGTAATAAATCTGTATGAAAATGATGCAAGTGTCGGAGAATCTCAATTCATTTCTTTTGTAACTTTTTCAGTCTGTTGCGGATGTAATCCTTAATGTTTGTCCAGCGCCTATGTCTAAGTGCAGGCTCTTCTGCAATTGCCTGCTGTATCTCGGCCTTTCCAGGAAGTTTGTTCACGACGAGGTGTGTCTTGAAACGAGTTTAACAGCTTTCTCTTCAGCTTTCCCCCATGGTTTCCTTGTAAATCTAGCTTTCTTTCGAACAGGAGCCGACACAGAACTGTCATCATCAAAACTATCTAGTTTGTCATCAGGCTCTGGACGTCTTTTCTCTGTCATGCTCATAGATTCCTGTGTTGTTGACTTGCTATTTGCTTCATTCACAGGTGCTGTTTCCACAGAGACCTCTCTGCGAGTTTCTGATGTGTTTTCATTGTCAAAGTCAATCACTTCATCATCGCCCAGTTCAGCTCTAATGCAACTCTCAAAATCTGTCATCCCATTGTTAACTGACAGAAGAATCTTTGCCACTTTTGCCTTTTGAAGGACATCTTGAGGTTGGCGGTAGATATGGCGATGTATCCGAATATCATGACCAAGGAAGTCTGCCAGCTGATCCTGGTCTAACTCCGAGATGGCCATGGACTGAGCCAAAGTTGCAACCTGCTTCCGTAACTGAGTAAATGTGAACATGGCTGGGTTTGACACTTGTGCTTGTAGCGCATGTTCCTTCAGAACATCATGGCCTCTGTAAGGCCTCTGACCAGAAGGTATGGCAAAGACGTACTGGGAACTAGAGAGAGATGGCACTGATTGCCTCATTTGAAGGATTCTGTCCACAGTTGTCATCATCTTCTTCATCAGCAAAATGGGAACACTCCTATTAAACTTGCCCCTGATTTCCACTCGCTGAAAATGATTCACCATTTTCTTCTCAACCTCTGTGAGACCTTTCAAGGTATCTTGATTGGTGATCGATCCAATCTTAGCATTCTGGAAGTCTGATACCTTCATTCTCTGAACTTCTCCCCCTCGTTTTCGGTTGAAAAGTGATACAGTGCAAAGAGTTGCTTTAACCACTGTCGGATAATCTTCCGAAACCATCCTTGTCTCAAGAAGCTGTTGGACCTTCCTCACATCTTCACATGATGGGATCAGCTTGGGTCTGTTCATGGTCATTTTCCCGACCGACTGGGCTGCTGTAGCTGACACACAATCGTACCAGTCCCCGGTGAAGACAGAGTCAAAGCGCTGCGCCTCAGAGAGCTCCTGTCGCCACCTGTCATCTGAACCATGCCCAAGCTGTTTGGATGCCAGTGACTGTTTGATCTGTGAACATTTTTTCAAAGCATGGCCTATGCGCATTGCAAGATTGCCTTTTTTGAACTGATGTGTGTCCTCATTAAATTCTGCTAGCTCTTTTACAGCCAGTACAACATGATCAAAGATAGCTGAATTCACCACAGCATTTAAACTTGAGATTTTCATTTCTGACCTCACTCTAAGAATCTTTAATAGATACCCTAACTCCCGCATCCTGGAGCTGATTTGCCCAGCCGTGTGTTCTTCGATGTCCCTGCGGTCAAATAATCTCTTTCCATACTGCAGAAGCAAGGGGTCAGTTCTGATGAGACGGCTTATCTCATCATCTCTCTGTCTGGCTAAAACCTTATGATAGAAGGAAAAGTCAACGTCTAAAGGTATTGGAAGCATTAGCCTCCCACGTTGAGCAGCCTCACCTCGCTTAGCGAACTGAAACCCTCCTTGTTTCTGACAGCAACGTTTTGAGTGTACAGAGATCACCTTTTTTTGATAGAGCTTTTTGCAATGGCTACAGGCGAGAAGGTCGTCTACCTTACTAGTTTTGGTGCGATACTTAGGAATCAAACATCCTGATTTCTTTTCAAGAACTGCAACATTATGCATGTAATCACCCTCATCTTGTATTCTGATCCATGCTTGACGTCTCTGCTTAGTCCCTTTTTTTATCATCAAAATTTTAGCAACGTCTGCGTCATCTGCATGGACATCGTGTAAGTGCGTGCTCATTTTCAAAACAAGCTTGCCACAAAATTTGCATGCATGTTTCTTGTCCCATTTGTACTTTCCTTTCCCTCTCTGCGACACGTGCACACCCGTTTCTTTGGTAAGCGCTCTTTCCCCACCCCCAACATCATGTTCCTTCTGCCTATCCACATTGTCATTGCCACCCCCTAATTCATCCCCTAAAGAACACTGCACCTTGCTGGTACTTGCTTCACTAACACCTGCCCACCCTGAACCAGCCACTTTCAAATCTAACATATTCAATACAATACTGTCTGTGTCAGAGACCCCAGAGATTGATGGCGACACACCATCTGAATCCTGTGAGCTCGAGCCAGGAACAAACTCCTCCTCATCACTGTCCTTGTATTGCGATGCGTTTGCACTCTCAGTCTCATCCCAGGCTCCATTAGCCAACTGGAAAAGGAAAGAAAAAAAGAAAGCTGCATTAGTACAAAAGCAGCCCAATTTTGGTTTAAGGGGCCTTGCACAAGAATATAAAGAGTAATCCCGTGTATGACCGATTTACATATGTGTGACCTTGGTGACGAGGGCTGGCTTTCACAGCAGCAAAATCCATGTTTTCTGAAAATGTAAGCAGTTTTCACACATCTGTCAACCCCGCGTGACCCTTTGAGAGAGGTCACTCAAATTGGTATGTTTACAAAGGTCTTGCCACAAAGTATCCTTGGGCCAAGCTTGAAGAATGTGGCTTGAAAAGTCTCCGAGAAAATGCCACTGTTAACGTTTACCGAGGACGCGGACGGACGGACAGACGGCCAGTGGCCCAGAACATAAACTCACTTTTGCTTCGCACGCGAGCCAATAAAATGAAGATGATCATAGAATCACTTACCAGTTTGTAATTGGGGGAATTCCGCTGCCGTCTATGCACCCTCCTACCAGACGCACCCTCTGCGACAGACAACACTGGGCCATCATGCTGCAGCTGACTAATTTTGCCATGGACCTTGGTCATGTGCCAGGAAGGGGCGTGCTTGTCCACTTCCATAGATCCCGATGGGTTTGGACATCCTGCTGCCATCCGGCGCTGGGTGTGTGCAGAAAGTGCTGAGTGTGACCAAAGTGGTGTTGCTGCAAACATGTCAAATATAACCATGTAAACCATTGACATTTTGAATCAGATATATACATAATTACTGCAGTACCCCCTGCCCCCTGACGAACAATAACTGGTAATACAGTAAAATGCGACACTTCAGGTGCAAAATCAAAAAAAAAAACTATTCGTGGAAGTCTGTTCTTCGAATCGCGAGGTAGTTTTGCGTACGAGGATTCAAATACACAATGAAATCTGGCGCCATCTTGTTTACAGTGCATGCATACATGTCAAGTTACTTTTCGATCACAATCACACGTCAGAAAAAAAAGCAACCCATTCGCGTGACAGATTGACCTTGTAATGTGTTATTGAACAAATTCCTTTCGTTGAAGAAGAAAGCTTTTGTTAAATTCGTGGGGTTCTATTATCTGTTACTACAAGACTGACTGAGCAGCAATGAGACGCGGGTCGTAGCAGACGGCGTCTCAGTTTTCTCGGCCAAACGGGTCCATATAGGCTACTGGGCAATTGTATCTGATTGGGAGCATCTCAGTTAAATAACTGCGTTGAAGAAGTACACTTGGGCGTGCTTTTAACTAAGAAATATTGCATAAAAACAATCTTACCTGATGGAACGACGGTTTGCGGGAAGAGAGACAATAGAAGGGGAAACAACTCAGTTCACTCTGCGCAGCCGAACGACGCTCGCTTCCGTGGTAACACACTGGCCCAGAGCGTTTAAAACACACAACATTAGGTGAACCTGCAGAAATGGGACATCCAATTTTTATATTTTTTTCTGACTTTTGCATGAAAGATAATGCAGAAAGAACCCTCAGAAAAAATGGGTGCCTGACTTGGTCACCCAGAATTTTACACAGACCCATTTTCCTGAAGGATGGTAAAGAAAGTCACCCATATTAGTGGTTTTGTGCACGCACGCACACACACACACACACACACACACACACACACACACACACACACACACATACGGACTTTCGCGCCAAAAGTACGTTCTACAGCGAGGTTTACGTAACTAGACATGACGTAATCGTTATCTTATTACTTCACTGTCAGAGTTTTAGTCTAGCCCTCCTATGATGTCGTGTGTGTTCTTTTGAAATCGCTCCACCGCATCCCGTCCTAAAAGTCTCTTCTATAAATAGAATAGATTTTAAAAGGTACAATCTCTCTCTCTCTCTCTCTCTCTCTCTCTCTCTCTCTCTCTCTCTCTCTCTCTCTCTCTCTCTCTCTCTCTCTCTCTCTCTCTCTCTCTCCCCCGCCGTGATGGCCATAGTCGCCTGCTCGGCGTTAAACCCAAATAACTCTCTCTCTCTCTCTCTCTCTCTCTCTCTCTCTCTCTCTCTCTCTCTCTCTCTCTCTCTCTCTCTCTCTCACGCACACACACACACACACACACACACACATGTACACACATGTACACACACACACACGTACACACACACGCACACACACACGCACACACACACACACACACACAGCGACAGACAGACCGACGAGAGATATAGAGACAGACAAAACACACACACACACACAGAGAGAGAGAGAGAGAGAGAGAGAGAGAGAGAGAGAGAGATAATGATAATGATAATGATAATGATCCTTTATTTGACAACGGTAAATGTTTTGGTAGTAACAACCATTTTTCGAACTTGCCGTTGCTAATCTACTGATTACAGAGTTACTATCGTACTAATTGTTTTCTACTACTAAGAAGGGAAAAAAATTACATGACACAGCACTAGCCAAGAATGAAAAAATAATAATAATAATAATAATAATAATAATAATGTTGGGGGGAAGTGACATAGGAATTACCAACTTTACTGGTCGGGCATAATGACATGTTGTGAGGTTTAATTAAAATAATATAATAAGAATACACACAACCTAATACGCATACATAACGCATGCACATTTGAGCACGCCACTCTCTATCTCTAATATACACGTGCGCACACGCACAACGCACGTGCACACACACGCTTACGCGGCTTAAGCTACATACAAGCTGTACCGAATAAATATGAGTCATCAGTCGAAACCTGTGGTACACGCAATTAATGATCTAATGAGAAATAGTATTTTTCAATATGTGCACAGTCACGGGGATGCTGCTGACAAAAATAAGTACTTGATGAGACTGACTTTAAACGAGGAGAAAGTAGGTGATGTCGTGACGTTTCTAGGCAAGGCATTCCAAAGAATAGAGCCAGAGAACATCAAACTCGTTTTATAGAGATCAATTCTAGGTCGCGGCACAATAAGGGATTTTCTTGATCTGGAGTATGTTGATGACTGGACGGTAAATAGCGATGTGATATATCGGGGTAGCTTATCGTTTAATGCCTTGAACATAACCATTCCCTTATTGTAAATTAGATGATCTTTCAGGGGCAGAATTTTTAAGGCTGCCAATTTTTGGTCAGTAGTTAAGCTGGGATCAGGGAGTATTAGTTTGGCAGCTCTCCGATGTAGAGAGTTCAATCTTTTCAAATTGACATCTCTCGAACCATCCCACACAGTAGAAGCATAGTCTATATGCGACCTAATATGGGCATTGAAGAACAGTTGACGTGTCTCCATATTAGTAATGTGTTTAAGTTTTGCTAAGATGTACAGATTTTTGGAGACAATTTTACAAACGTTACTGATGTGTAGCTGCCACCTAAGCTGGTTGTCCACCGTGACTCCTAACAGGCGATGGTTAGTAACTTGGCTGATGGTTTTGCCTTGGAGGGACAGACTGAGTGAGAGAGAGCCAAGCTGGTGTTTTTGGCGGGTGCTAATTACCATGCTCTCCGTTTTTACCGGGTTTAAAATCATAATATTATGACTGCACCATTCATCAATATCTTGCAGTGTGTTTTGCAGTCGTGAATTGATGTTTGATATATTCTTATCTGGCGTGTGTACAGCAGCATCATCTGCAAAGATATCACATGTAACGCTTTTATTTTTTATCGCAAGAGGAAGATCATTTATGAACAAGCAGAATAGAAGGGGACCAAGAATAGAGCCCTGTGGTACGCCATGCTTCACTAAACCTTGATTCGAGTATGAGCCATTTAGTAATACCTTTGGTTTTCTACCTTCGAGGTAGGATTTGAGAAACGACGCCGAGTTGTTGGTGTACATGGATACTTTCTTGATCAATATTTCGTGGTTTACTAGATCAAAGGCTTTACTAAAATCTAGAAACAGGACTCCTGTAAGTTTTGAGTCGTTTATGGAAGATAACCAGGTGTCTATCATCCGTATCAGCGCAGTGTGACATGAGTGTTCTGATCTGAAGCCCGACTGCAATGAATAGATTAATTTTCGGCTTTCCAGGTATATAGATAGATGCTTGTGAATATTCCGTTCTAAGGGCTTGGACAGAACAGGTAGAAGTGATATGGGCCTAAAATTATTAATTTCACTAAGATCTTTAGATTTAGGTAGAGGTATTACTTTTGCGTCTTTAAATGCGTCTGGAAAACAATTAAAATTAATACAGAGGTTGTAGATATAAGTGATACTCTCTACAATGTATGGGAGGGATATCTTGAGTATTTTCGCACTAATCTCATCCAGTCCTGATGATTTTTTATTCTCCAAGGATGTAATTAATTTACCAACTTCATGGACCGCTATAGTGGGTATGATGAAAGGTTTTGTGCCGGCAGTTCTCTGCTTGCAGAAATCGACTAAGTTGTCCGGGCATACATAGTCATGCGACTCAGTTCCCCGCGGGATTAATGATTCTGCTACGGAGACGAAGTGGCTGTTGAAGCTGTTTGCTGTGAGATGCGGCGGTAAAGGAGTTGTGCTTTTATTCGTGCCTCTAGTAACTAAATTTATCGCACGCCATATTGTGGCACAGTCTTTACTTTCGTGAATAACTTTATCGAAAAGTAATTTCTTTGCCTTCAGAACCATGGATTTTATTCGATTACGTTCTTTCTTGTAATCGGTGAAGCGCTTCTCTCTTCTCAGCTTGTCCATGTGCTCCATGGCCTCGATAAGATCCGCAGTCAGCCAGGGTGGTAAAGTGGCGTATTTAACTCTTTGTTGTCTCAAGGGCGCGTGTTTATCTAGCACTCTGAGAAAGATGTGATACCACGTATCTAGTGCTTTATTTGGGTCGGTTTCATTGTACACTTCAGTAAATTCTGCAGAAGCTAGATCAGACAGAAAGGTATTTTCATTGAACTTTTTAAATGATCTGTATGTTATGCACGTATGTCCTTGCTTTTTTAGTTTTGGAAGCTTGGACAGCCACGTGCAGCTTACCGGATAGTGGTCACTTACGCTAAGACTACCAACGTGAACGATGCTAATTGCCAGCGGTTTATTTGTATAAATATGGTCTATAACAGTGGCTGATGATGGCGTAACTCTAGTGGGCGATGTTACCATTTGTTGAAGGCCGACTAAGGTAGTGGCACACTCCCATGATGGGTGAGGTTTAAGAGTGTCAATGTTAAAATCACCTAGAAGGAGAAGTTCGCTTTTATGAATATCTGTTTTATCAATCAAGTGTACAAAGTTGTCATACCACTCAAAAGTGGCCGCAGGATTTCTGTAAAGAAACCCAACAAGTAAAGGAGGGGATTTAGATTGCCTAATCTCTATCCAAATACATTCCACATCGCTAGTTTCTAAGTCTCGGCGCCTGCGGGTTATGTGTTTAACTGAGTTGTGGATGTAGACCGCTACACCTGTCTCACCCTGGACTGACGGATCTCGCCTAAGAATGGAGTAATTTGGAATGGCGATGGCCTCATCACTGATGTTGGAGGCAAGGTGTGTCTCGGTTATACCAAAGAGATGAAAGTAACGAGGTGAATTAACATAAACGCAAACGTCCGGCACTTTGTTCGCCAGGTGATATACATTTAAATGTCCGATTCGAAATTTTTGGCCTTTTTGGCACATTATCTTGTATGGTAATTTTGGCGTTAAAAATAAGTAATGGAACTAAGGGGAAGTAGAGTACAGGAACAAAAAGTAGTATGCGAGTAATAAAAGTAACAAATATAAACAAACAAACAGCAAACTTCACGGAAAAAGCGAAATTTAAACAGAAAAGAGAGGGAAAAGAAAGGGGCGTGGGAGAGTACGTTATTTGGACAAAGAGTTTACTTATCTAAGACGAATAAGAGAATATTTGTGAGGCTGGAAAAATGTAACGAGCACTCGCCAATATTCACTGATCTGACATGCTCAGATACGCTTTAACGAGAAGAAAGAAAAATATTAAAATAATAATAATAATAAAAGTAAGTTGACTTTTCCCGTAAAATCTATAGTCTATATAGACAGTCACATGAGCAATAGAAAGTAAGTCGACACAAGACAAAAGTGCGCTGCATGTAGTAAGGAGTTCGAGTCGATTATAAGATACGAGGTCCCGTAAACACACGTCTCACACGTGCACTGCTATGATGGTATTTGACCAAACATGCAGAGATGAATGATTAATATCATCTGTTTAAGTCACGAGCAGATCAACATAAGATATATGCAGTACAAGTTCACTCAGTTTAAACCCTTAACGAGTAAGAACAGCACAGAAATAAATTTATTTCTGTGCTGTAAACATGTCTCTTTTCGTGTGTAGGTGAGTGTAGAGTTAGCTGGGTACGCGGCCACTCATGTGGCTTAACGTCAGATCAGCAAAGAGAACAAACTATTAAAAAAGTCAGTATTTCAAGACGAGTCTGATTGATGACACCTAACTCTCTCTCTCTCTCTCTCTCTCTCTCTCTCTCTCTCTCTCTCTCTCTCTCTCTCTCTCTCTCTCTCTCTCTCTCTCTCTCTCTCTCTCACACACACACACACACACACACACACACACACACACACACCGCACACAATCACGCACACACACACCCGCACTGACTCATGCGTCCGTGTATGCACGACCCCTGTCATGTTCAGTTCAATGTGCGGACGGATAGATGACCAAGCCGACAAAGGTGCCGCACCTGGCGAGCCATGCAAAGGTGCATAGCTGACAAGGCGCAACACCCACGCTGTCATGGATCAACCTTCGTCCGCCATTTGTATGAGAGAGAGAGAGAGACAGAGAGGGACGGAGAACAATGAACAATGAACAATGAACCTTTATTTTCCAACGGTAGAAGTTATTGGTAACAGGACCAGTTTTGAAACTTGCCGTTGCTACATCTACTACATAAATGACATAGACATGTAAACATACACATACCACACACTGACGCATGTATGCACTCGCTCACGCACGCACGCCCGCACATACGCACGCACACGCACGCTCACACACACACACACACACACACACACACACACACACACACACACACACACACACAAACACAATCTTGCACACGCACGCACTTAGACACACACGCACACATACACACACACGCTCTCGGACACGCACTCCAGACATACGTACGCTCTCTCTCTACTCTCTCCATATGTACCTCTCTACCGATCCTTTCTTTCTTTCAGAGAGGTATAGGCAGACAGACTGACAGACAGAGACAGAAATACCGACAGAGACAGAGAGACGAGAGAGATAGAGACAGACGAGAGAACGAACGAACAAACGAACGAACGAAACTTTATTTTCCAAGGACTGAGATATTAGGCGCGCAGGCCTTTCTTACAATCTGTCCTTGCTAAGCTACTAAAAAAAAAAACGAAAAAAAACGGAAAAGGAACACCAACCACACAACAAAAACTAACTAATAATAAACGTCACACACACGCATAAACACACGCACACAGACACACATATACATTTACTCGTGCACATGCGCACTTTTGTACATACACATACACACGTACGTGCGCACATAATTATCTAACATATAAGTAGGTATGATATTTTTGTGTACTATCAAAAACAAGTTAGAAAACAGAACAAACAATTTGGAGGCTAGATGGAGAAAAAAAATTTAAAAAAAATACAAAATTCCCCAAAATTTGAAAACATAAAGCGTATTATGTCTAGAAACAAAGAAGAAGAAAGGATCAGCCTAACGTTGTCTTAGAAAGGTAATCATATACTCTACTTTTAAACAGAGAGAGGGACGTGGTTTATTTTAATAGTGGGAGGAAGGGAATTCCATAAAAGAGCACCTGAATAAGACAGGCTAGATTTGAACAATCCAGACCAAAACGGTGACTGCCAAGCGTGTACAATGCAAAATAAGTACCCAACGGAGAAAGAAACACGCTTAGAAAAGACAGGTACGACACAATTTATTAATATTTCGGGTAAATACTCTTTGTCAAAATAGACAAACAAACAGAGAGATTAGCCGCTACTTATCTTCATTCGCAGAAGGAATGTGGCAACATTCCTTCTGCGAATGAAGATAAGTAGCGGCTAATCTCTCTGTTTGTTTGTCTATTTTGACAAAGAGTATTTACCCGAAATATTAATAAATTGTGTCGTACCTATCTTTTCTAAGCGTGTTTCTTTCTCCGTTGGGTACTTATTTAGATTTGAACAGGTCTATACGGGACCTTTTTTTTATAGAGAGACTTTTCTGGAGGTGCTGTATTTTTTTTCAGTTGGCGAAAAAAGCCTAGATAAGTAAGGTGGAGCTTTCTCGTTAAAAATTGTGTGCATCAGTACACATTTGTTTAGTGCGAGGTGCTTAACCAGAGGGAGAAGTCCGATGGCCTGCAGCTTGGCATCAGTGGATAAAGACGGATTAGGGAGGATAAGCTTAGCAGCGCGCTTGTATAATGAGTTTATTTTTTTGAAGTGATTTTCACTGCAGCCATCCCGTATTGTTGAGGCATAATCAATGTGTGGTTTAATGTAGGCATTAAAAAATAGTTTGCGTGTCTTAAGGTCAATGATCGTTTTAAGTTTGGAAAGTAGAAACAACTTTTTGGACGAATGTTTTCTCATATAATATAAGTGGTTTTGCCAGCTTAGATCATCATCTATTATTACTCCAAGCAGGCGGTGTTGACTGACCTGCTCAACTAGGATGGAGTCAAAAGAAAGGTTGAGTGATGGAGGTTTGAGCTGATGTTTCTGGCGGGTTGTGATAAGCATGCTTTTTGTTTTAGTGGGATTTAGAAGCATGCGATTTTCATTACACCACCGAGAGACTTCATGAAGACTCTCTTGAAGATTATTTACAATTTCAGGTACAGTTTTACCAGCGGAATGTAATATTGAGTCGTCGGCAAACATATCACACTCAGCCTCAGTACACGTTACATGTAACGGTAGATCGTTAACGAAGATAAAAAACAGTAGTGGGCCTAAAATAGACCCCTGGGGCACTCCATACTCCACAAATTGTTCAGAAGAACATTTTCCATTAACGTACACTGTTTGTGTTCTCTTTGTAAGATAGGAGTTCAGAAACGAAAGAGCTGAGGGGCTTTTTTTTGTTTAAGTAGGTGGCAAGCTTTTTCAATAAGATGGTAATCTATGATCGATAAGATCGAACGCTTTTCTTAGATCCAAGAAGACAGCATTAGCCATTTTATTATCATTTATGCTGTTGACCCACGAATTCACTATTCGTGCGAGTGCAGTGTGGCATGAATGCTTGGGACGTAAACCTGACTGGTAATGATATAACTGGGACCTTTTTTCAAGAAATTCCAGAAGGTGTTTGTGAACATGCTTTTCCAGAGGCTTCGAGAGAAATGATAGAAGGGAAATGGGGCGAAAGTTATTAATTTCAGAAGAATCGTTTGCTTTAGGAACAGGCACTATTTTTTATTTTTTGAAAGGTACTGGGAAAACTTTTTTTTTGGTGGTATATATAGGTTATAAATGTATGTAAGCGGTTCCACTATGTATGGTTGCGACAGGTCAAGGATATATCCATTGATACCATCACTGCCCGAAGACGTTTTCTTTTTTTAGGATGAAAATGTATTTGTCTACCTCGTGTACAGCAATATCAGGGATGACGAAAATATCATCTGAGGACAATCTTTGCTTACAGAACTTTGTTAGCTTCTCTGGTGTAGAATATGTCGACTGATTGCGATTGTGAGAACTGAGTAAGTCTTTGGGGGCTGATAGAAAGTGGTTATTAAGGAGTCCTCGGCAAGCATGGCGTGGGGAACTGCAATGACAATGGCCGCCTACTGTTGGAGTTCTGTGCGGAGCAGCAACTGGTCATCACCAACACTACTTTTCAGCAAAAGGACAGTCGAAAGACCACCTGGATGCATCCTCGCTCCAAACACTGGCACCTTATCGACTATGTCCTAGTGCGTCAGAGGGACCGCAGTGACTTCCTCCTCACCAGAGTGATGCCCAGCGCAGAGTGCCACACTGACCACCGCCTTGTCCGCTGCAAACTCAGGCTCCACTTCAAGCTAAAACCCAAGAAATGGGGGCCCCCCAAGAAAAAGCTTGATGTTGCCAGCCTTCAGCGTGACGATGTGAAAGCTGCCTTTCAGACAGATTTACAGCGCAGGCTCAAAGACACAGCGGACCCAGTAGACTCCTCCCCTGAAACACTTTGGGAACAACTGAAAACTGCTATTGCAAAATCCTCTCCAGAAGTCTTGGGTTTCGCCAGAAAGAAGAACAAAGACTGGTTTGACGAAAACGATGTAGAGATCCAGGAACACCTAGCAAAAAAAAGAGCCGCCCATCAGGCCCACCTAGCCCAGCCTTCCTGCCCTGTGAAGAAGTCTGCCTTCCGCCTCGTCTGCAGCAGTCTCCAGCGCAAGCTCAGAGATCTCCAGAATGAGTGGTGGACCAGACTTGCACAGAGGACCCAGCTTTGTGCTGACAATGGTGACTACAGGGGCTTCTACGAAGCACTGAAAGCAGTGTATGGCCCCAGGCACCTGGTACAAAGTCCCCTGCGAAGCGCGAATGGCCAGGCACTCCTCACAGATAATACCTCCATCTTGAACCGCTGGTCGGAATACTTTCAGAGCCTCTTCAGCGCTGAGCGCACTGTTCAAGAAGCAGTCATCCTACAAATCCCACACCTCCCAGTAAAGGTTGAATTGGACGAACCGCCCACCGCTGAAGAGACCCTCACAGCCATCCACCAGCTCAAGAGTGGCAAAGCAGCAGGCATTGATGGAATACCACCAGAGATCTGGAAACATGGAGGCACAGCACTGCACAACAAGCTCCATGACCTCTTTCTCTGCTGCTGGGAGGAAGGAACACTACCAAAAGATCTCCGTGATGCAGTCGTTATCACCCTGTACAAGAACAAAGGCGAGAAGTCTGACTGTTCCAACTATCGGGGAATTACCCTGCTGTCCATTGCTGGGAAAATCCTTGCAAGGCTGCTCCTGAATCGGCTGGTACCTGCCATCGCTGAAGACCAACTCCCAGAGGGCCAGTGTGGCTTCAGAGCAAACAGGAGCACCACCGATGTGGTCTTTGTGCTGAGACAGCTACAGGAGAAGTGCCGCGAGCAGAACAAAGGGCTGTACATTTGTCGACCTAACAAAAGCGTTCGACACTGTGAGCAGGCAAGGCATGTGGCAGATCCTGGAGCGACTTGGCTGTCCCCCAAAGTTCCTCAACATGATTGTCCAGCTACACGAGGACCAGCAAGGCCAGGTCAGACTCAACAATGACCTCTCAGAACCATTCCCTATTCTCAACGGCGTAAAGCAGGGCTGCGTGCTGGCACCGACCCTCTTCACCATCTTGTTTAGCATGATGTTGAAGCAGGCCACAGTGGACCTCGATGATGACGATGCAGTGTACATCAGGTATCGTCTCGATGGCAGCCTGTTCAACCTCAGACGACTGCAGGCCCACACGAAAACCCTAGACCAACTGATTCGTGAGCTGCTTTTTGCTGATGATGCTGCCCTCGTTGCACACACAGTGAGAGCCCTGCAGCGCATCACGTCTTGCTTCGCAGATGCTGCCCAGCTCTTTGGACTCGAGGTCAGTCTGAAAAAGACAGAGGTCCTCCATCAGCCGGCACCCAAGACAGTGTATCGCCCTCCTCACATCACCATTGGCGAGTCTGAACTAAAGTCAGTGCACCAGTTTACTTACCTTGGCTGCATTATCACGTCGGACGCCAAGCTGGACAAGGAGCTTGACAGCAGGCTGGCAAAAGCGAACAGCGCTTTCGGGCGACTTTTCAAGCGGGTGTGGCACAATCAACAGCTAAAAACAGGCACCAAGATCAGCGTGTACAGAGCTGTGGTCCTCACCACCCTGCTGTATGGTTCCGAGTCCTGGGCCCTCTACCGCAGCCAACTACGACTCCTCGAACGCTTCCACCAGCGCTGCCTGCGTACCATCCTGGGCATTCACTGGAGTGACTATGTCACCAACGTCGAGGTCCTTGAACAGGCTGAAACTGTGAGCATCGAGGCTTTGCTGCTGCGGACACAGCTCCGCTGGGCGGGGCATGTCTCCAGGATGGAGGATCATCGCCTACCAAAGATCACCCTGTTCGGCGAGCTTGCTACTGGACACCGTGACAGAGGGGCACCAAAGAAGAGATACAAAGACTGTCTCAAAAAGTCACTTAGTGCCTGCCAAATCGACCACCACCAGTGTTCTTCGCTTGCTGCGGACCGTGACACCTGGCGCTCCACCATTTACAAGGCAGCTGTCTCCTTTGAGGACTCTCACAGAGCTAGCCTTAAGGACAAGCGGCTCAGGAGAAAAAACAGAGATGCCGCAGCTCAGAACCCTGGCCATACCTTCCCCTGCAGCCACTGCGGTCGAACCTGCCTGTCTAGGATTGGCCTCCGCAGCCACGAACAAGCCTGCAGACGTCGTGGGCAACTCCTATAAAATCTTCGTTCGCGAAGTCAAGCCAAGCGGTGGTAAGCGTATTAAGTGCTGTCCAGATAGAGGAAGGGTTTCTGTCTTTTTCGACTGTTTTGGTTACAAACGATCTCTGCGCCTCTCTAACTAAGTACTTAACTTTATTTCGCAATTGTTTTAATTCATGAAAGTTCTTTTCTTTCTTAGCCTTATTTCTATCATCCATTGCTTGTTTGATTTCGTCGGTTATCCAGGAGGGAGTCTGCGGGATCGGACTCGCTTTCTTCTTACTGGCGCATGTTTGTTTAGCACCCCTAGGAACAGATCAAGTAAGACAGAGACAGCCTTATCTTAGTCGGTACAATTGTACACATCATGAAACGGTGTGAGGCTAAGATCGTGTAGAAAAGCATCTTTGTTTAGTTTTTTGAAAGACCTATAGGCAATGTACACATGCTTATCCCTCGTTTGTTTGGGCATCTTTCACGACCATGTACAGGTGATGGGAAAATGATCACTGACAGCTAGTGGGGGGACGCTGGTCTCTAGTACTGATTTACAGTTGTTGGTATAGATGTGATCAATGAGTGTAGCGGATGATTGGGTTATTCTAGTAGAAGCTTGGACTAGTTGCTTCAACCCAAAAAGAGTTGTTGTCGATTGCCACGTGGGATTTGTTTTCAGTAAGTCGACGTTAAAATCACCTAACAGCAGTACATCTTTGTCAGTGTCATTCACTGTATCCATCATCTGCACAAAGTCATCATACCACTCGACAAGGGACGATGGATTTCTATATACATAACCCATTATAATTGGCCATGAGTTATTCATTTTTACTTTTAGCCATACAACTCAATCTCAGTTGACTCCAGATCATCACGTCTGCGTACCATATGTGCAGTCGAGTTATTGACATAAACAGCAATCCCTGTTTGTTTGAAGGTGTTTGGGTCACGACGAATTAAGGAAAAGTTTGGAATGCACAGATTTTCGTCGCTAATCTTGAGTCCAGACGTGATTCCGTTAGCTCAAAGAGATGGAAGTGTGAAGGCTGGTTTAAAAATATTGAAATGTCAGGAACCTTATTGTAAAGGTGAAATACATTAAGGTGCCCGACTTCAGCCCGTGGGCATGCATGCAATTGTTTGATGGTGTACACGTTTTGATGACGAAAATGTAAAAATAAAGCTTTCAATATCCGAAACTCAGTGAAACAGTCCAGTCACTGAAAGCAGTGATCTTGTGCGAAAATATAGAATGAACCAAATCCAGTCACTGAAAGGAGTGATCTTGTGCGAAAATATAGAATGAACCAAATCCACTTATAATCACCACGACTGTCAAAAATAACTTGAATGATAGTTTGTAGAACTGTCTACTCGCATTCAGCACAACACGTTTGGCTATGCACTATAATCACTAATCTTTACATTTAGTCCGGCTTACAAAAGTGGTGTGTATGCCGGCCAGACACAAGTCAAACGCGCAACTGTACAGTACACAGGTCAACCACAGTACAAATAGTCCAACGATTTCCCTAAACTGTCAGACTGCAACACATGTTGCTGTGATACGGCCGCATCGCATATAAACCAAAAGCATCGCAAATGTTAATGTCAAATCTATGAAAACCAACTCATTTAGGCCTGGAGGCGTGATAGTTGAACATCCAATTTACGCTGGAGAGAGATGGACAACGATAGCACAAGTGCAGTAACAGATCAGATTAGCGCCTCAACGACGCAAAGGTAATCCGGCACTATCCCGGAACTATCATCGTTCAACGTTTCCCGATCAGGCATGAAGGAGTTAATCTAACCGAAACACTGAGGTATGTTTCATAAGTTTCACACACACTTCACATGACCGTTTGGGACCGAGGTCCACTATTAGCTAGATACGGATACTGCCAGTGGGGAAAGGGAAGTGGGAACGGCTGAAAAGCTGGCTGGAACGCTGGCTGGAATGCCGCTGGGTACTCCGGCATTGGTACGTGAAAACTGTGTGGTGTGATCTGAGGCCAGGGCACGACAGGGCGCGCGTAGTTTCCATACAAGGACCCCGGCTGATAGAGGTAGCTGGGATCGGCCGTCGCTTCTGTGAATTCTGGTCGCTGACTGAAAGGCGGCTGTTGGTGCGTCGCGCTGGCAGCGTCTGCCAATGTAGTGCTTGTGTCAGGTCCGGAAAGCTCCACAAGGACTCGAGCACTAGTGTTTACAGGTGACTGGCTGCTGGAGACAAGGACAGCCAGGTTTCCGCCAGCATTTACGTAGTCACCTATGTTCGCCACCGTAGTGCTGGTAGCCGATTCCCAGCGGCGAGTGGGGAGAGCTTTAGACTGTGGCATTTGTTCAGTGCTTTGTAGCATCAGTAGGTTCTCATCTTGAATGAGATTACTAGTTTTTGGCCGGCAGGGAGGACCAATCAGCTCGGGTACTTTTGTGTTTGCTTCAGGCTCAGCGTGTCTGGCGTGTCGCAGGTCGCGGTGCCGATTTAAGTCTTTCAGGTTATCTGCAGGAAAAATGAACCGCTTTATCTGGCGCAGTAACACCCCGGCGCCTCTCTCATTCAGATGCAGCCTGTCGCTATTAAACAGGGAGGTAGCAACTGCACCAGCAGGGGTGTAAAAATTGTTTTCATGCAGAAACGAGACTTCTTCCCTTTCGCACAGGCGCTGGTTTACACTGCAGATGGTTTTCAGTGGGCAGCGCCCTTGTGGTAATATTGCTGTGTAGGCAACTGTGGCTGATGGGAATACTCGTCGAACTACAGGAATGAGGTGCTGGAAGTCATGTAGTACAGAGTCACGTCATTGCTGGAGGCACAGTCATTTGTGCCAATGTGGACCACTGCACTACCGATGTCGTAGCGTGGCGCGATGTTGGTCAGGGCCTCTGCCAACTGGTCAACCTTAACCCCCCCGCAGGGTGCGCACACAGGGTCCAAGCGACGACGATCCACCCTTTGGAGATTGGAGTCGCCGATTAATAGCGCATTGACACTGCCCTCGGGTGGGAGTCGAACACTAAACTGACCGCGCTCTCGCGGCGGCTGGTCCTGGAGCGAACGTGCATTAGGGGATTTAGTTTCAGTGGTACTGCTGCTCCCTGCCGTGTCTTCAATAGCCACAGACGCACGCTGAGACGGGTGGGTTTGGGTGTACTCCTTTGGAACAGTATCAGAGAGGTTCGACGTAGTGATGGAGGTAGGGGGAGTGAATTTCATCGGAAAGGGAACTGGTACCGGACAGTAGCGGTGGTGACTGACAGTGATCAGGCAAGGCAACGGGGCTTCGCTGCTCTGGGGCAATTATTTTCTGTTTAGCCAACATTTCATTATACCGGCTTTCAAGAGAATCCCCTTTGCCCAGCTTGCTTGTGAGAATTGACACTTGCTTTGATAGACTATTCAGATTTTTATCCTGCTGCTGTAGACTGATGTCCTGTTTAAGAGTGTCTATTTCAGCTATAAGTTGGTCTATAAAAACACGTTGTTTGTTTTCAAACTGTATTTTTAGGTCCAAAATTAGTCCAGCCACACAATCAAAACATTTGGTCGCGTGGACAGGTTGTGCACACTGATAACAGCGCAACTGGGGGCACTGAGTAGAGGCATGTGAGGTCATGCAGTATGTTGTCTCACCAGCGGTGTCCACTTGAGGGTATGGGACGACGGGTGTGGCGTTAGGAACGGCAGGCGGCTGTTCCATTATTTCCGGAGAAGTGGGATCTTGTTGTGTGGTCCGCAATGCAGCTTGTTTGGAGGGACCGGCTGGCGGGATAAAATCTTCAGTTGAGGGGGAGGGGCTTTCATCAGCTGCAGGTATCATCCACGGTAACGTTAAGCTCGCCAGCACTGTCCATTATGTCATCGCCGTATGCCTCCTTTGGCAGGTGTTCTGTGGGTGGGGGTATAATGGCAAGAAGTCTGGATGGGGCGGGGAACGGTTTATCAGGAGGCATGACAGGCAGTGTGGTGTCAGTTTGGGGGAGAATAGAAGTGCTGTCACCACTCATGTCGCTGACAAGAGCTTTCAGTTTTTCAAACTCAGTGTGTACCCATTCAGGGCATACATTTCCTTAGATGGTGACAGTGCCTGTGGTATGGAAGAGAGTCAGAGTTACCAGTTTACGGCTCCCGTATCTCAGTTGTACAATAGTTTTGTATAGTTCAGTAGGGGAAGGGACACAAGGAACGGGCACTGTGATGGTTTTTAGACAGCGCTCATTCTCGTCGTCTTCGTCATATTGGAAGTCTTTCCATTCACACGAGACCTGGGCAGGGCACTCCAGAACATAATATCTAGTGTGAAAAACAGACCTCCAAAAGGGCAGCTTGACGGGGGGCGTTAGAAACTGTTTTTGGAAGGGGTCTTTAGTATGTATGACTATGATATGCTCGGTGTCGATAGCATACTTAGCGGCGTGAGCTGCGCGGGTGGTGGGGCCCATGGTCTGGTTTGCCGTTACATGGTCATGGCGAGACAATGTGTTCTAGAATGCTTATGTGCAGGTCAGTTCGGGCACGTGCACTTTTTCTGATACACAGCTGGAAGGCGTGCTAGGACCAGTGCCCAACGCTCCGGCCATCGTGTACTGCTTAGTGCAGTAGCACTCTTGGCCGAGCGTGGAATGCAAAAATGCAAGAGGAGAGAGAGACACACAGACATACGTACAGACAGACAGACAGAAACGGACAGAAATGATAGGCAGATAGAGAAGACAGACGGAGTCAGACAGACAGAAAAGAGAGAACCGGAGAGAAAGAGAAAGTCAGACAGACAGAAAAGACACGCAGAGAAAGACGAAAGAGAAAGAGAGAGAGAGGAAGAGAGAGATTTGTGTCACGGTGTGACATAAGATGATTGCAAATGCAATATTGTCGACAATGACAAGATATTTGGTGTTGGTGGGTGAAGTACACTAGTAAACAATTCAGTGGAAGTAGAATGCACAGCATCAGCACCAACCGTGGAACCACGTACTGACCAAGTAAAGTTCTCACAATGTAATTTACGGGGCGCCGCTTTAAAATGTTTCCGTATAATCCTTATTTTGAATGATTTCCATCAACTTCGTCTTCAACGTTATTCATGACAATGTACTAAAAACAGGAAAATACTTTTTTTTTTTTTGCATGAGAAAGCAAAAGTAAAGGCTGCTGTCACAGTATAAATGCGACATAAACAAGGTGAAAATAACTGAAATTCAAACAAAAGTACACGACAAGGCAATCCGCGGTTAGATACTTGTATTAAATATAGATGTAAATGGTAATCAAAGGAACGACATGTCCGTTTAAGATTCGGGTTCCCAGTCTGTTGTGTTCCAGGGCGCCAGGGATGTCGGTTGCTTCAACCCATGCGACGCCCTCTACCTCGGGCAAATTATATGTCTTATCCTCGGTCTCTATCAGGAACCCTCGCACTACAGATTCGCCCTCTTTCTCATCTTTCGATCGTATCGTATCTAAAAATTAAAAAGAAGAAACTTACGTCGTTAGTATTAATTGTTATTGAATGAGACAAACTATTATTACGGCTACTTCTATGATAGACCGCCGGAAGCAAGTCGTGATGTCGCGTAACTAAACGGGACGTCTTCGCAACATATTACAAACGGGTCGATGTAAACGGATTAAAATCGAACTAGAAATAATGTGTCATGAGTACAATGCCAGGAAACGGACTCAGTTGACCCAATAATGAGCTGCTGCCAAGTGTGGCGGTCCCGACTATTACTTGCGACAGTAATGCGACCAAGCTGAAAACCTGTCGGTTCATACTTTACGACGAAATGAAAACACAAATCAAACTAATACACGCGTAAAAGATTTCCAATACTACCAAACTTGTCTACAACGACCATGCAAGGAACAGAGGAAAACTGGTGGCTGTTAGATAAAGAATAAAGAAACAAACTCCAGTGAACATACCCTTGTTCGTTCAGTCTTATTACTGTCTAGTTCAACATGCGTCCGAGTTTCTTTCCAGACTGTATTTTGGACGTGCAACCATACTATCACATAACAAACTAGACATAATATTATACTGTGACCAGACACTGAAACACAGTACTAATGTCAAAGAAAGATTTGAATTTTTCAAAGATTTATTTACAAGCCTAACGGTATTCTTGTGAAAGCGTTATGATGAACAGAGTTCATACATATTCACCCTAATCAAAAAAGGTCTCTGCACCTTTCAACCGAGGTGTGAGAGACGTAAACGGCCGGGTGATGATGAACAAAGCGACCTGTCCTGTTTGATGGAGCATACGCGACTGACGTCGGAACCGCATACGATAAACAGAGGACAAGCTTTCATTGTTGACCGAGCTTACACAAGTGGCTCTCGAATTCAAAACGGCCGCTATATGGAGGGTCAAATGGAGGTCGGGAGTGACAACAGTTGGCCGCAAGCGTTATGCACAGGTAGCCGTTGTATGAAGGGTCGTTATACACTAAAACGAACGGAATTAAAATTAAATAGTAATGGTGGCTATGAGCAGATGACGGCAAATAAAGGTAACCGCTCAGGCAGGTTTGATTGTATTTTGGGAAAAGAATACCGTAGAATCGTAATTTAATCACCTCGATTGATGTTCGTTACGCGTAACGATGATTTAGAAGGAAACTGTTCTCAAAAATGAAATGGTCGTCCCGTGCATACAAAGGCTGAAAAGTGTGACATGTAACTAATTTGTTAGTAGGACGTCACAGCTTATGCTGAAGTCATGTTACAAACGCCATTGTTTTCATCCCTACGTCACACGACCAATTCCTTTAGCGCAAACTGTACCACATGACGGTATTTTGTTTCTGTTGTTAACTTGTATTTTCATGTACTAGCTTTAGTCAAGTAGAAACTTGACAAAAAAAAACATAAAATAGTGTGTTCAGGAGACATAGGGCTGTCTTAGCATTCTGTTTTTGTCAGGGAGGTTCGGTTCGGGATGAGGCCACTGGCGCTGGCCATTAGATGCCTTGGCGACGGGCTTCACCCGTCTCGAGTCATTGACCATTGTGTAGCTCTGTTCTTGTAATTTGTGGAATGAGCGAGTGAGTGAATGTGAGCAGCACCTGAGGTGGAAAGACAAATTTTGCTATATAGCAACAATAAAGTTATCTTGAATCTTGAATGACCGAGCTACACAAACCCTTGTAGCGACAAATGGCGGACATATGTAGTCCTCTTTATGACGCATCTTGGATACGAGTTTTGTTCTATAAAAGATCACCAAAACGTTCTAAAGTAAAAGTTACTTAGTGTTGTTCGAAACAACAGGCACACTACTGGAGACGGCAACGTCATGAAATATTTTTAATTACATCATAAATCTATTATGTATAAATGTATATTACTTTGACGTCAGTCATGTCTGGCGTGATCCAGGTCGGAAGATTTCTTCTTGATTTATTTTATGAAAATATTGGAGGAATGAAAACAAGTACGTTATCGGTACCAGAGGCTTGCTAAACGGACCCTTGTAGGCCTTCGGGAGGTCGAAGGAACCATTGGTTCAATGGTTCCTTTGACCTCCCTCAGGCCTACAAGGGTCCGTGTAACAAACCAATGCGACCAATAACTAATATTGTCACGTTTGTGGTTGTGTTATTATTTGTAAGGCATGTGTCCGGTGTTCAGGTGAGTTATTTTGGATAAGAATTGCGTACCATTTTAGTATGGTTCGTTTTCTTTGCATGGAAAATTGCGATCTAGTTTGGTTGTGTACCTAGAATGACGCATATTTTCGCTACATTGTTGTAAAGTTGACCTACATTAGACTGGAAGGTTCGGGCAAGGTCGCGACCGTTCTAGTGACCTCAGATATGAGTTAAAGTTTTGTAGTAAACAAGTTGGCTGCACTTTTTGCGACATTTACGCAATGCACGGCATTTACGGAAGGCATCTAGATGTTAGTGGAAGATTGTAGACAGCTCTAGGGTGTTCTTCTTCATGAAAATAAATGAGTTTTGGTTACGTTTTCTTTTATTATTGGTTCAGTTGTATTGTTTGCGGAATTGTTCTGGAAATCTGTAATAGTATAAAAGGGGGTGTTAGGGAATTATAGGAGTCGCAGTGTATCAGCATTGTGGATGCAGTGTGGAGAGACAGTGTACCAAAGTGTGGATGCATTGTGCTGAGATTGCGTAGTGAGAATAAAATATTGTTGGAACTATTACTCCAGTGTGGTCTACAGCCTTGTGCCATGTGTGACGAATTGCAACTGAGTGAAGTTTCTTTTCATTTTGTTTCGTAATCCATGTATGTTTATGGTACATATTGTTATATTTTCGATATATTGAATTATTATGTGTATTTGGCATTAGGAACACAGTCCTTAATCGAAATTCGTTAATCATTGTCCGTGGGCGATGCCTAGGTCAAATCCTAGCATGTCCAAGAAGAGCGCAGCACTAATTGTGTCAAGTAGGTAACTTGTTACCGCCTTCGTCACACATCTCTCCACTCTGCTGCTTGTCCCCCCTGTCTGACACAGACAAAGTACACCAAGCATCAGTCAGTTTGGTTTGTGTAGTCTGTGTTCCATCAAGGTCAGAGGCCAAACGTGTCATTTTCCACTGGCTCTGCGTAGTATTCGGAGAGTCTCGTCCTCGTTTACCCGGCGTGTGAGAACGGGCTCTGCCCCCCCCCACCCCCCCCCCCCCCCCCCCCCCCCCCCCCCTGTGTGGCCCATTGACCTACTACGTCGGTCGAGACGCGGAGTCCCTGTCGCGTCACATTGTACTGAGGACGCAAAACCAGAGTTTAGAGTTTGTCTAGTGTCTTGTATAATTGGCACCGCTTGAGCCGAAGGGAACAGCTCAGACTGTGACAGGTTTTCAGTGTCCATCACGGATGCGGCCGAAGTATCGAGCACGGCCGCAGACTGGCCGGAGAACCCAAGTGCCTCCAAACGACACTGGGGATCCCCTCTCTTATGTCCAGCTGTCTTATACGCAGTGCAAACTACTGGGTTACTGCACGAGGCCCTCGTGTGACCCTGCTCGAGACATTGGTTGTAAGACACTTGTACTCTCTGAGACTTTTGTCTTTTGTAATACAAGGTGGCCTTGAAATTGCCTATGTCTATTTTGGTTGGCAGAGGTCGATCTGGCACTTATATGTACACGAACCGACGACCCGTGAGCCAGCGTGTCAGACCTCCCGTCTCGTCGCTGTCTTTCTCAATGTAGATAGAGGACTGCAGGATACAACCGAGCTTGATGATGGCTCCTTCAGTGTCAATGCTACTGTAGGATAGGGGGATATTGCCTATGATCAGTTTTGTTGTTCGTTTCTGTCCTTCACCATCTCTCAACATAGCAGGGTTTGTATCGGAACATAGTATGGTGTGTCCCAGCAGCGAGAAACCATTAATGACCATTGCACGTGCATCTGTACCATTGGGGTACAGTCGCCACATCTGGCCTATTTTGGGGGCACCAAGAATGGTGTCAAAGCCAGTTTTCTTCTCTGCAGCACCACATATTTCATGTACGGAATATGTCTTTTGGTTCTGTATTGGATGGATGTTTTTGTCATAGAAAAACACGGGCGGGCAGGCAGTAGAGCCCGTCAGGTAGGAATCCATAATAAAGGGACACAAAGCTAGGGCGTACAATGTAGGTCACCCCAGGTCGAGGAAAAACTTCGTCAAACGTACTCACAGTCAGCTCCGATGAAATAAAAAAGCGAAAAACAACGCCCACCGTGACACCACAGTCCAGGAACGGCTTCCTCCTGACGCCAGGAAGGCTTGGAGATGACCATCGCGTATCTGGAGGCTGCAGGCTCGGGAGAAAAGTCAGAAATTGTAGAACATATCCCTCTGACAAAACAGCGTGTCAGCCGACCTCGACTGGCAATAGGAAGTCCTGCCGTACAGTAATTAAAAGGAGGAGAACCCTGTCGAATCCTGGGGAACTTCACGGTAAGCGAAAAGCCAAACCACACATGTTCACACAACACACGCACATTGCACAAACCCATGAGCAGAACATCTAGTTTAATTTGTAAAACAGCAAACGGTTTGTCCAGATTCCTTCTTCAAATGTCCATTTATATACAAGCAAACAATGTATCACTGAAGCATCCAATAAATATTATTGAAAAAATAACAAATACAAAATAAAATAATAAAAGGATGTAAACAAGGATACTGAAGGAGCTGTGGACAAAGGACATCGAAGCGCCTGAGGTGAAGATCAGCTACCAGTATGTCTTTGACTTGAGAGAGAAGCTGGAGGATATCCTCAGGATGGCTCGAGATGAACTGGAGAAGGCGCAGAGCAAGGGGAAGCATTTCTACGTCCGTAAATTCAAACTTCGACGGTTCCAGCCAGGTGAGCAGGTGTTGGTTCTTCTTCCCACCGACAACAACAAACTCCTGATGCAGTGGAAGGGACCTACGTGGTTGATACAGTGGTTGGCATCAACCACTACAGAATCGAGGTCAACAACAAGATGAAGAATTACCACGCGAATATGCTGAAGAAGTACGTCAAGAGAGGACAAACCACAACAAGCGGCTTCGGTGCGTCTTGCTGCTGACGAAAGACTAAATGACGAGAACCTGTTCGAACTAAATGAACTCCACCACAAGGAAGGTGTTGAAGACATCCAGTTCGGTCAAAACCTGACCCCGGCACAACAAAAAGAGCTGAGAGTCCTAACTATGGAGTTCAAACATCGGTTTACGAATGACCCAGGGACAACAGACACCATCCAGCATGAAGATAAGCGGACAGTATTCGACCCAGGACCATCAACCCTTGAACTATCTGGACTCGGCCAAATTCACAAACTGCTCATCTCATGATTTGGCGATGTTCTTACAGAACTTTGACAATAAGTCAGAGTCTATCAAGGGTACACAGAATTTTGGAGCGTATTACCTGAGTAGAGCAGTTTAAAGGAACATTTCTTTTCTTTGTTCAGGACAGTTTAAATGAACTGTGAAGCGATTATTCCAGAGTAGTTTAATTGATTTGATTTTTGATATGAGATTGTTAGTGTTTATAGTTCTGTGTAGATTAACACAGCCACAACCGTATTTTGAGGTTTGAGGGGGGGGGGGGATGTGAAATTTCGTTCAAAAAAGGGGGTAATATTACGTTTGTGGTTGTATTATATTTTTAGGGCATGTGTGAGTTAATCATAGGAAAATCCTTTCAGTGACGTGTTCAGTTAATTTATTTGGGAAAAGAATTACGTACCTTTTTAGTATGATTCGTTTTCTTTTGGATGGAGAATTGCGATCGATTTTGGTTGTGTAGCTAGAATGGCGCATATTTTCACTACATTATTGTAAAGTTTGACCTACATTAGACTAGAAGGTTCGGGCAGGGTCGCGACCGTTCTAGTGACCTCAGATATGACGTCAAAGGTTTGTAGTAAAGAAGTTGGCTACACTTTTGCAACATTTACGCAATGCACGGAATTGACGGAAGGCATCTATAGATCTATGGTGTTCTTTTTCATGACTATCGGAAAAAAGGTCCGAGATAATTCTTTTAGGGACAATATCCTAAAATGTCAAGCTTGTCCGTCCTCAAACGCGGGCTCTAGTCGCTGTCACATCCTCACATACACACACACACACACACACACATACACACACACACACACACACACACACACACACAGGCGCACATAAGCCTCACAGTGGGTTACCTACCATTTCATGTGAAAATGGGTTCCCATATTTCTATTTATTCTAGGGCTCTGGAATTGATGCGAATGTTTAGAACTCACCTTATAACTAAGCTCTATAACTTAAAATAAAATAGACATTTTCTAGAAACAGAGGCACTAGATGCTGAAAAAATGGGTTTCTGCCAATAAAGTGGGTGGGTGTCTCTCTCACACAAGACTGACTGGCATTACAGTCAAAATGGGTGTCTTCACAACAGTAGGCGTCTGTAATAAGGTCCAGTTCATGGAATACTTCTTTTTCACATTAATTTTTTCCCCAACTTAAATGTGTATGTGTGCTTTAACATTCTTTACATTGTATGGTGCAAAATTCAATAAACACTGGCCTGAAACCTTTCGATTATGATTTTTACAGAGGAAATCTTTTAAACATTGCTGCGTTTTGTCCTTCTGAAGCAAAACAGTTTATCATGGCATTGATGTGAGAATCAACATAATGTATTCTGGAAATTAAAGGACTTTTTTGTGTGTTTTTGGGTACTCTGGAGTTTCAGACAAACAGCAACAGAGCATTTTGAATATTAACCCTATCATTCGGAATACACCAGTGTGTGCAACTAGTGTAACTGAAATAGTCCAAGGGTTAGTGCCAGAATAGCTTGGTGCCTCTAGGCGCCAAGCTATTGTGGCACCACCCTTGAACTAAAGCCATTGGTCTATGTCCTCATCTGTAAGTACTGTAATGTAGCTTGCATAGAATTATGGCAGTGAACAAATTTGAAGCTATTAGCCTCAGTATGACTATGATGCGGGTCAAAAAGTGTGGAAAAATATCAAAGATAGAAAAAGACCCAGACGAAGAAACGAACACTTATTCTACCCCAGCAAAATTTAAGATCCACCACGATAGTTCAAGGGTGATGCCAGAATAGCTTGGCGCCTATGGGCGCCAAGCTATTCTGGCATCACCCTTGAACTATCGTAGTGGATCTGTGTCCTGCACTGCAACGCAGTCTTCTGAAGACGACTTCAACATTTGGGCTTAACTTATTCTACCCCAGCAAAATAAAGATCCACCATGATAGTTCAAGGGTGATGCCAGAATAGCTTGGCGCCTATGGGCGCCAAGCTATTCTGGCATCACCCTTGAACCATCATGGTGGATCTGTGTCCTGCACTGCAACGCAGTCTTCTGAAGACGACTTCAACATTTGGGCTTAACTTATTCTACCCCAGCAAAATAAAGATCCACCATGATAGTTCAAGGGTGATGCCAGAATAGCTTGGTGCCTATGGGCGCCAAGCTATTCTGGCATCACCCTTGAACCATCATGGTGGATCTGTGTCCTGCACTGCAACGCAGTCTTCTGAAGACGACTTCAACATTTGGGGATTCCGATCTTGGGGTAGAATGAGTTAAAATGACAGAACAGAACACTGACATTAATTAATTAACTGACAACATAAGAAATCACTTGAAACTTCAGCCTTTATTTAACGTCTTTCGTCTCCAACAAACAACCAACCATTCTTTCATTTGCAGAGTTTTTAAAATGGTATGCAGTACAACCAACCATTCTTTCATTTGCAGAGTTTTTAAAATGGCATGCAGTGTATTACAAAATGATCCGCCCGCCCCCGCCATTGTCAATGGTTTTCTTATCTTATTATATTGTCTTTTGTCCCCAGCCGGCTGTTTCGTTTTGCAAATCCAAAGGTTATACAGTATACAAAATGTGACCCTTTCTCACGAAACCAGTCTTAACTCGCAGCGAGCCAATCAGCACTACACGCAATAATATGTGGTGGGGGTCAATCTGGGGCATTTTCACTTTTTGGGATAAATGTATTCTACATACACCAAAGTATCGTATGGGTAAAATCTTTATCATGAAAAATGCCGTTAAATAGGTAAAAAATGATTTTAAAAGTCTGCCCTTGGCCCCAATTATGCTGCACACAAAAACTTCACAGGCTGTTTTCTCAAAATGGCCGCCGGAGGCTTTAACAACTTTAAACACTTAACAGCTTTTACAATTTTAGCACTACAGCATACAGTCATATATCACAGTAATCAGCAAACACTGTAGTTTTCATAAATGTATATATGTCAAAACATCCAAAATGCGAGTTCTTAAGACTGATTTTGTGAGAGAGGGTCACAAATGATCCAGGCGTCCATCAGATATAAAAAAAAAAGCAGGCTATACATGCTGAAACCACCCCAATAATAACACTCATGTAATAAATCTGTATGAAATCGAAAATGCCGCGAGTGGCGGGGAACCTCGATTCATTTCTTTTGTAACTTTTTCAGTCTGTTGCGGACGTAATCCTTAATGTTTGTCCAGCGCCTATGTCTAAGTGCAGGTTCCTCTGCCATTGTATACTGAATCTCGGCCTTTCCAGGAAGTTCGTTTATGACGAGGTGTGTCTTGAAACGAGTTTGAACAGCTTTCTCTTCAGCTTCCCCCCATGGTTTCCTTGTAAATCTAGCTTTCTTTCGAACAGGAGCTGACGCAGTACTGTCATCATCAAAACTATCTAGATTGTCATCAGGCTCTGGACGTCTTTTCTCCGTCATGCTCATCGATTCCTGTGTTGCTGACTTGCTACTTGCTTCATTCACAGGTGCTGTTCCCCCCCCCCCCCCCCCCCGAGACCTCTCTGCCAGTTTCTGATGTGTCTTCATTGTCAAAGTCAATCTCTTCATCATCGCCCAGCTCAGCTCTAATGCAACTCTCAAAATCTGTCATCCCATTGTTAACTGACAGAAGAATCTTTGCTACTTTTGCCTTTTGAAGGACGTCTTGAGGTTGGCGGTAGATATGGCGATGTATCCGAATATCATGGCCAAGGAAATCTGCCAGCTGATCCTGGTCTAACTCCGAGATGGCCATTGACTGAGCCAAAGTTGCAACCTGCTTCCGCAACTGAGTAAATGTGAACATGGCTGGGTATGACACCCCTGCTTCTAGGGCATGGGCCTTCAGAACATCATGGCCTCTGTAAGGCCTCTGACCAGAAGGTGTGGCAAAGATGTACTGGGAATCAGCGAGAGCTGGCACTGATTGCCTCATTTGAAGGATTCTGTCCACAGTTGTCATCATCTTCTTCGTCAGCAAAACGGGAACACTCCTATTAAACTTGCCTCTGATTTCCACTTGCTGAAAATGATTCACCATTTTCTTCTCAACCTCTGTGAGACCTTTCAAGATATCTTGATTGGTGATCGATCCAATCTTAGCATTCTGGAAGTCTGACACCTTCATTCTCTGAACTTCTCCCCCTCGTTTTCGGTTGAAAAGTGATACAGCACAAAGAGTTGCTTTAACCACTGTCGGATAATCTTCCGAAACCATCCTTGTCTCAAGAAGCTGTTGGACCTTCCTCACATCTTCACATGATGGGATCAGCTTGGGTTTGTTCATGGTCATTTTCCCGACCGACTGGGCTGCTGTAGCGGACACACAATCATACCAGTCCCCGTTGAAGACAGAGTCAAAGCGTTGCGCCTCAGAGAGCTCCTGTTGCCACCTGTCGTCTAAACCCTGCCCAAGCTGTTTGGATGCCTGTGACTGTTTGATCTGTGAACACTTTTTCAAAGCATGGCCTATGCGCATTGCGAGATTGCCTTTTTTGAACTGATGTGTGTCCTCATCAAAATCTGCTAGCTCTTTTACAGCCAGGACAACATGATCAAAGCTAGCTGAATTGATCACAGCATTTAAACTTGCGATTTTCATTTCTGACCTCACTCTGATAATCTTTAATAGTCTCCCTAACTCCCGCATCCTGGAGCTGATTTGTCCAGCCGTGTGTTCTTCAATGTCCCTGCGGTCAAATAATCTCTTTCCATACTCAAGAAGCAAGGGGTCAGTTCTGATGAGACGGCTTATCTCATCATCTCTCTGGCTAGCCAAGACCTTGTGGTAGAATGAAAATTCAACGTCTAAGGGTATTGGAAGCATTAGGCGACCACGGCGCGCGGCGTCTCCTCGCCGAGTGATCTGAAACCCTCCTGGCTTCTGACAACAACGTTTTGAGTGTACAGAGATCAGCTTTTTTTGATAGAGGCCTTTGCAATGGCTACAGGCGAGAAGGTCGTCTACCTTACTAGTTTTGGTGCGATACTTAGTAATCAAACATCCGGATTTGTTTTCAAGAACAGCAACGTTATGCATGTAATCACCCTCATCTTGTAGCCTGATCCATGCTCGACGTCTCTGCTTGGTCCCTTTTTTCATCGACAAAATTTAGCAACGTCTGCCTCATCTGCATGGACATCTTGTAAGTGCGTGCTCATTTTCAAGACAAGCTTGCCACACAATTTGCATGCATGTTTCTTGTCCCATTTGTACTTTCCTTTCCCTCTCTGCGACACGTGCACACCTGTTTCTTCTGTAAGTGCTCTTTCCCCACTCTTTCCAGCATCATGTTAGGTATTTTTTAGTTCCCAGGGTCACCCTGGTCAGCCCCACAGGGTGGGTTTTTCTCTCTATTCTGGGGCATGTGTTTCTGTCTACCCTTTGTCCATTCACCTGTATTTGCCTTTTTAAAACTCTCCCTACTGTCTGCACTGCCTGTAGCTCTTGATATTGGATGTGTGTTGCTAAATGGTCTTAGCTTTACTTATGCCCCATGTTGTAGGTTTATTTAACGTATTTGACCGGCTGGCGACATACATTCAATTTTCTGTTTAGTTTTTTTTCACAAGCAGTGCAGGCACGTCCTGAGAAAGCCTTGTTGCTGTCGGGACGTTAAGCAATGTACAATCAATCAATCAATAGCATCATGTTCCTCCTGCCTATCCACATTCTCATTGCCACCCCCTAACGCACACTGCACCTTGCTGGTACTAGCGTCACCAACACCTGGCCACCCCGAACCTGCCACTTTGATGAAATCTAACATAGTCGATACAATACTGTCTATGTCAGAGATCCCAGCAATTGATGCCGACACACCCTCTGAATCCGGTGAGCTCGAGCCAGGAACAAACTCCTCGTCATCACTGCCCTCGTATTGCGATGCGCTGGCACTGCTCTCAGTCTCGAGTCCATCCCAGGCGCCATTTACCAACTGGAGAAAGAAAGAAAGAAAGATTAAAACCAAAGCTGCATTGGAAACAGAAACAGCCCAATTTTGGTTTAAAGGGGCCTTGCACAATAATAAAAAGAGTAATCCCGTGTATGACCGATTTACATATGTGTGACCTCGGTGACGAGGGCTGGCTTCTGCAGCAGTCAAAATCCACGTTTTCTGAAAATGCAAGCAGTTTTCACACATTTGTCAACCCTGCGTGACCCTTTGAGAGAGGTCACTCAAATTGGCATGTTTAAAAAGGTCTTGCCACAAAGTATCCTTGGGCCAAGCTTGAAGAATGTGGCTTGAATAGTCTCCGAGAAAATGCCACCGTTAACTCATTCTACCCCCAGACACACCACAGCAGGATAACAGGGGTGGGATTCTAGTAAGAAAGAAAACGCGGAAAATCAAACGACGGGGGGGGGGGGGGGGGGGGGGGGTGGGTGTTCATGTCCTTCATTTTCAGCAGCCGAAAAATCAAACGACAGGGGGGGGGGGGGGGGGGGGGGGGGGATAGGCGCGTGTCCACCGTTCGCCAAAGTATCCAAAAACCGACAGGGGGAGCGAGACCAAACACACCCGAAAATGGACTTTGTTATGACACTCCTGATCTGCAGTATAAAAATGGAATGAATGTGCGTACCAGTTTATGTTCAGATGCACACTAAACGGCACTCTGTCTTGGACAATATCCTTTTTCACCGCCATTTTCCACTGCGACCTAAAGCTACCGGAAGTGTCGGGCGATAGTGAACCAAACTACATACAAATCCAACCCATTTGAGATTTTTTTGCCATTTAAGAAGATTTTTTTTTTTTTTTTTCGTCTTTTTCGTTGTTATTAGACGCGGAAAATAAATATGCTTCAGCGGAATTGTGAAAGAATTTCCACGTAAATCCGCGGAAACGCGGAAGAATCCCACCCCTGGGATAAGAATCGACCATGATAGTTCAAAGGTGATGCCAGAACAGCTTGGCGCCAACGGGCGCCAAGCTATTCTGGCATCACCCTTGAACTATCATGGTCGATCTTTGTCCTGCGCTGCAATGCGGTCTTGAGAGGACAGGGGCAAAATTTAAGGATTTTGGTGTTGGGGTAGAATGAATTAACGTATTTGACCGGCAGGCGACATACATGGCAATGTTCTGTTTAGGTTTTTTTTTTTTTTTTTTTTTCACAAGCAGTGCAGGCACGTCCTGAGAAAGCCTAGTGGCTGTCGGGACGTTAAGCAATGTAAAATCAATCTGATTCAAAATGTCAGTTGGTTTACATGGTTGTATTGGACATGTTCTCAGCAACACCGTTTTGGTCACACCGGCTCAGGACTTTCTGGCACACACCCAGCGCCGGATGGCAGCAGGATGTCCAAACCCATCGGGATCTATGCTGCAGAATCATGGCCCCCCAGCCTCTGCCACAGAGGGTGCGTCTGGTAGGAGGGTGCATGGACGGCAGCGGAATGCTCCCAATTACAAACTGGTAAGTAAAGTGATTCTATGATCATCTTCATTTTATTGGCTGGCGTGCGTGCGAAGCAAAAGTGAGTTTATGTTCTGGGCCACTGGTCGTCCGTCCGTCGTCCATGGTAAACTTTAACTCATTCTACCCCAACACCAAAATCCTTAAATTTTGCCCCTGTCCTCTCAAGACTGCATTGCAGTGCAGGGCACAGATCTACCATGATAGTTCAAGGGGGGGGGGGGGGGGGGAGATGCCAGAATAGCTTGGCGCCCGTAGGCGCCAAGCTATTCTGGCATCACCCTTGAACTATCATGGTGGATCCTTATCCTGCCGTGGTGTGTCTGGGGTAGAATGAGTTAAATAAACCTAACACATGGGGCCAAGACATAAAGCTAAGACTATTTAGCAACACACATCCAATATCAAGAGCTACAGGCAGTGCAGACAGTAGGGAGAGTTTTAAAAAGGCATATGCAGGTGAATGGACAAAGGGTAGACAGAAACACATGCATGCCCCAGAATAGAGATAAAAACCCACCATGTGGGGCTGACCAGGGTAACCCTGAGAACTAAAAACTGGCAATACAGTAAAAAGCGACACTTCAGTTGCACATTCCTAAAGACCTGTTTGTGGACGTTCGTTCTTCGAATCGCGAGGCAGTTTTGCGAACGAGGATTGAAATCTGGCGCCATTTTTGTTTTTCAAAAAAAAAAGTCAACTGATACTGTGCATGCATGTGGCAAGTTAACACTGACGTCAGAAAAAAAAAAGAAAGAAAGAAGAAACAAAATCGCGTGGCAGATTGACCTTGTAATGGGGTTATTGAACGAATTCCTTTCATTGAAGAAGAAAGCTTTTGTTAAAATCGTGGGGTTCTATTATCATTTACTACAAGACTCAACGGTCAGAGCGGCCGAGAGGCCGAAGACACATTTGAAGCAGACGCCTTATTTTTCTGGGCCAAACGGGTATCGGGGATTTGGAGGCATCTCTCAGTTAAATAACTGCAATGAACAAGTACATTTGGGCGTGCTCTTAACTAAGAAATATTGCATAAAGTACCTCTGCAAACGCGAAAGAATGGCCGGTGTGTCCGTTGGAGACGAAAGACGTTTAAGCAAGGGAAACAACTCCGTTCATCGGTGTTGGACCAATCAAATTGATCTGAAAACACTCCGGCCGCTTCCGTGTCCACACACAGGCCCAGGGCATCCCTGAAACACAACGATGAAGTAAATCTGTTAAAATGGGGACATCGTATTTTGATATTTTTTTCTGACTTTTGAATGAAAGATAATACAGAAACAACCCTCAGAAAAAAATGGGTGTCTGATCTGGCCACCCAGAGTTTCACACAAACCCAGATTGCAGAAGGATGGTAAAGAAAGAAACCCATTTTAGTCATTTGGTGTACGCACACACACACACACACACACACACACACACACACACACACACACACACACACACACACACACACACACACACACACACACACGACGCTTTGGCGCCAACTGAAAAAACGTTCTCTAGCAAGGTTTGCGTAGCTAGACGTGACGTCATTTTTAGCTTGTTACTTCTTTGTCAGAATTTCTGCCCCGCACGCCAAAAACGTCATGTGCATGCTCCAAAATGGGCTCCGACCAGACCCATTTCAAAGTCTACCGTATTTTAAATACAGTAGACAAAAAGTACTAAATAAACAAACCTGCTGGCATTTTCCGCAATTATCCGTGTTCAAATTACAAGTAGACTTCACTTTACAACACGCATGATCATAGAAAGCACTGATGTCTACACAGTCAAACGAAATCTCCGCGCTGATTCAGTCGACAGTCCAATACGGGGCACACAACAGGATCACCATTTGGACAGTGACAAACGCTGCTCGTGCTATCATTCGGTTCTTCCGAATAGTTAACGCCATACCACAGAGCTTACGAATGGTGGGAATCGCCGTGTGTCCGTCTTTATTTATGTGTGCCAGTGAGTGTGAATCAGAGGTTGGGTTAGAGTAGGAGATCAGTGGATTCCTGTCGCTACACGAGCCCACATAGCCTACTAATGGTGGGAAGCGCAGTGTGTCCGTCCTTATTTGTGTGCGCCGTCGTGTGTGTCGATTAGAGGTTGGCTTAGAGAGGAGGGAAATGGATCAGCATAATAAGCCTATAAATATGAACAACTCTGAATGTTCCTAAAAGATAAACGCTTCTGAGCTCCAAACAATACGGTAGACTTTGGGATGAAATCCTCATCTTGTTATGGTTGTCACTATTGCTAGTTGACATCAGTGTCGTCAGTCTCAATAGTGTGACGATTCGATTCGTGTGTTCGCTGCTGTCTCTTCTCCGTTTATATGTGTTTGCAGAGAAAGTAATTTCGAGCGTGCGTACACACCGAAGAAGTATTTCATTACTAGTGAGGATAAGAAGCTTGCTAATGTGACAGTATGCGCATATTTAGCGTATTTTTTTTTTTTTTTTTTTTTTATTGCGGACAGGCAAGCATCAATTTGAGTCTCTCTGGTCTGTACGGGATTATGGAAAGGAAAGTATATCGAGCAAGCTCGTGAATATTAATTTGCTTGTTATAGAAAGGGAAATTTTATGGCGTGGGTACATACATACATACATACATACGTATGTACGTACGTACGTACATACATACGGCGCTTCGCGCCAAATGTACGCTCAGCAGCGAGGTTATCGTAACTAGACATGACGTAATTTGTATCTTGTTACTTCAGTTGTGAGAGGTTTAGGCCTGCCCGCCTTTGACATTATGGACATGCTATTAGATTCGCCCCTTCGCGACCCGTCCTAAAAAAGTCCCTTCTATAAATAGAAGAGACTTAAAAATGAAAAAGATACTTACAAAGAATATCCAGCGAATGCAGTTCGCGCGCCGTTGTTGACCGAACAATCGAAAGTACTAAGATTTGCGTCCCTTGCATTTCTACATCAGTCGCACGCACGCAGCATGGGGTTCTTTCAAAGTTATACATCGCGGGAGGGGGTAATGTTCTTGACTCTTACCTCCGACATTGACCCCCCGACTAAACTCTCGAAGCGACATGAACTACTGGCAAAGCCCACCTCGTAATACAACTAATAGTATTTGCATTTTCATTTACTTCTGTTTATTTGTATCGGCGTCGTCACAATCACCGTTGCTGTCTTTTCAGAGTCATCATCTGCGTGCTCTGTACTTCCTGCCGGACATACTACACCTTCAAAGTCGGCTGATGAATCAACTGCGTAAAAGACTCTATAGAACTGATGCTGCCAGACTTACCATTAGAGAGGTGCTTTGCAGAAAAGGTAATATTTTCAGAGTTTGTTCGTGTACGTGAATGCGTGCGTGGTTGCGTTCATGAGTGCGTGGTTCAAATAAATAGTAACTGTAACTCAGGTAGAGCTCTTCTGTACTGGGCACAACAATACACTGTGAATGGTTCAAACGTGTGCTGCAAAGTAAGCAATCGCTGTAGAAGAATAATACTTGATGTCTCTTAGCGTAAGTCCAAATAACGGATACAGCAAACCGCATGAAAAGATCATGTTTTGTTGTGGAGTTTTTGATCATCGAAGTTTAAAACGTGAAAAACTGAGCTTGCAGTCACAGCACCTTCTTTCTTCCCACCCCGTTCACGATCAGCCGGTGCCGCTGTCAGCACAGGCTGGCTATTTGTTTGCATTTAAATTTTGTGCATTATTTAAACAATTAGCCAGATGAACAGACAAACATTTGTGTTTTTGTTTAAACAAATGAATTCCGTGCGCCCCCCCCCCCTCCCAACCACCCTCCCCACCCCCCCACCCCCCACCCCAAAAAAAAAGTCTCCCTCCCCCCCCAAAAAAACCCAATCATATTCTCCAACAGAATAGTCTCGAGGCAGTTGTTTTGTTGTTGTTCTTCTTTTTTTTATTAAGATGTTCATTGGCGAGTAAACGACCGTTTCACAAAAACCGGTTGATGCACACTGGAGTCCGTAATTGGTTTTCTTTTTACTAGATATCTTGCATATAGCTAGATAAAAGGAAGATATTGAACGAGTTCGTTAACAAGCATTATACATCTAGAACCTTTTAAGTGATATTATATATATATATATATATATATATATATATATATATATATATTATATATATATATATATATATATATATATATATATATATATATATATATATATATATATATTAAATCACGTTTTTTGGATTAATTTCACGAATTATTTGGGATTAATCTTAATACAATTGAATATTTATTTACGAAAAAAGCAATCTTCGCATTAATAATCGCATGATTTTTCATATACGGTATTTACAAAAGAATACAAATTGTCTCAGCTGTCAGGTACGATTAGATCATTTGTGACCTGTATGCCCTTGGTGTGAAAATCAGATAAGTTTCTGCACCACTTTTTCGGAGTTATTTTTAAAACAGCTAACATAACATTTATTTTTTTATGAAAAAAAAAACCATCTTCTCATTAATACCTGCATGCTTTCATACACACTGTTTGCATAAGCTTGCTGTTTGTCCCGGCTTTGGGGGGAGGATTAGGTCAAATTGACCTGTAAGCCCTGGGCATGAAAATCAGCAAGAACATTGGAAGTTTGAAGCTCTAATACGTAAAATGTTAGTACTACGATGAGTGACGTATAACATCGAGTCGTCACCATGAGCACGGTGTCGTTGTTCTAATGATGCCATGACGTGAAGCTTGAAGTGACGTCATTTCGCTGCTCGTGCTATTATTCTTCTTCAGAATAGAGCTCTAGACCAGACCACAGAACTTACGAATGTCGGGAATCGCCGTGTGTCCGTCTTTATGTATGTGCGCCAGTGTGTTTGGATCGGAGGGTGGGTTAGAGTGGAGTTGGATCAGAAGGATAAGCTTGAAAATAGGAACAACGTTTGGCTGGGGTCCCATCTTCTTATTGGCTATCATTGTTGTTCTGTTTCGTGTATTCATAATGTGTAAGAGAGATTCACACACACACACACACACACACACACACACACACACACACACACACACACACACTCACACACACACACACACACACACACACACACACACACACACACGCGCGCGCACTTGGAGACAAAAGCCTCAGAGGGGGTTACCTACCATTTTATGTGAAAATAGGTTCCCATATTTCTATTTATTCTAGGGCTCAGAATTGATGCGAATGTTTAGAACTCACCTTATAACTAAGCTCTATAACTTAAAATAAAATAGACATTTTCTAGAAACAGAGCCACTGGATGGAGAAAAAAATGGGTTTCTACCAATAAAGTATGTGCCTCTCACACAAAAACTGGCATTACAGTGAAAATGGGTGTCGCTTCAAATCATTCATTTAAGCATGGATTAATTTAAGAAAGTTAGGCGTCTGTAATAAGGTAAATTCCTGGAATATTTTATGCTTCTTTTTCACATTCATTTACTTGTTATCATTCTTTTTTTCAACTTAATGTGTATCCTTTTTTTTCCCCCTGCATTAGAAATGTCAAGCACAATGACACAACACACAATGAACAAATACCTCACTAAACATACCTCTGGTTGATTTTATTATGATTGTTTGGGTGGGGTTGGCAGGAGGGTGGGGGGGGGGGGTCATCACTTTTGGATTTATAGAGCTGTAATTCTCTCTTGTAAATGAAAGATCTCAGTTTCATGTGAATTAGTAGGTCATTTCAGAGACGCGCACCGAGTCTCACGTCGATCCACTCACAAATACATATTTGGAGTGCACCAGATGGGTCCAGTTGGCCAAGTCCCCAATTCCACATCATAGGCCAGCTAAGAGAAGCAATTGCGTTTGTGGCGCGCGAAGGCCTCCGTCATACGCGGTAGAAGGTTTAAAACTGAGAAACTGTTGTTTTTAGAAGCGTGTAGGGCAACAGTTTTTATTCAAACTGTTTTGAAACCTCTTTTAACTCAACATTTGTTAATGTTAAAAGTGTTTTAATTTGCAACTGAGCGTGTAACTCTTGTGCATCTAGGCCCTATAGAGCTGGCTATGTTTCCCATTGTCGCCTTCTCCCTTCGCTCAGCACTCGACTTTCCAGTCCTTCCCTCAAACGGGCAGCTGGCACACAAACAATACTTCACTATTACACCTTTTGGCAACATTAGGTTTCTTTCTCTGACTTAGCATTACATCCGAAAATGGCGCATCCAAGCCTTCACTTTTTCTACTCCACTAAACCACCGACTGCAGCAGACGACGCGCGTATCGACGCTGACGTCATTTGCATTCAATCAATTTGTGCATACAATCCAAGAGGGGTTGCAGTCGAAACGAAAGCATTCATAACACCAACAAACCTACAAACAAAGCAACAATTTAAACAAAATGGTCGGGCAGGACACAAGACAACAGCAGTTTCCCCCGAAGTATACGTCCTCTCTCACACTGCGCACTCAACAATCACTTCACTTCACAGCAAGTTGCTGGCGCACAAATACATTGCCCCTAAAATTCGCAACTAGACATGACCTCCTACCACATGACCCCGGAACCACAACACAACTCAACACATTTTCACAAAACAACTTCACCCTCAAATAACAAACCTCATTTTGCAGCAACATAAACAATTTTCTCCCTCACACAACTACAATACCACCCCCCGATCCCCCCCCCCCCCTCACCTTTCGCTTCTGTCCGTCTCACTTCGGCTCACCCACGCAGTCGACCAATCAGGTATTAAGTTATTTATAGCTGAGAAGAGTGATGTCACACACACACACCCATTTTAAGGGTTTTGTGCGCGCGCGCGCGCGCACACACACACACACACACATACACACACACACACACACACACACACACACACACACACACACACACACACACACGCACACACACACACTGCTGAGACAAGTCCAGAACACACTGGCGGAGTGTCTTCTAAATACAAAAGTGCGTGTAAAAAACCCAAAATGGGAAAAACTGATTTTTTTAATGTTTTATAAATTTTTACTTCAAGATAATGCAGAAACAACCCTCAGAAAAAAATGGGTGTCTGACTTGGGCACCGAAAATTTTACACAAACACACATTTTCCATATGGATGATAAAGAAAGTTACCCGTTTTAAGGATTTGTGCACACACACACACACACACACACACACACACACACACACACACACACACACACACACACACACACACACACACAGAGCGAGAGAGAGGGAGAGACTCGCGTTCCGCTAATTCTGTCTTCGGTGCTTTAAACTGTAAACTAAAAGCGTTTATTAAAAAGAAGGGAATTATTTTAGGAAAAATGTTACCTTCCTGGCGAGCTTATTCCACCAAAAACGGATATGATAATAATAATAATAATAATAATACATAGTATTTATATGGCGCATTTCTCATATTTATAATATAACTCAATAGAGGGCTGTAGTCAATGCACAAGCCCCTGACAGCTACTGCAATGTGAGAGATTTTAGATCTAGCTCCTGCCGCATTATTGTAGTTTGAAGTTCCATTGACAGGACATCTTTATTGTAGTTTGAAAGTTCCATGGAGCCGTGTCAGAGTGTTTCAAAAAGCTTAAATATTGTTACAAAGTTTTCCTTTTAGTGTACTAATTTCTAATATTTTAAGCTGAGTGTTATATGATAAATACGTACAAGAAATGTAATGAAGCTGTCTTGCGGAAGTGGTTAACATCTCCTTTACCTTTTTAAAGAAAAATAAAAACACAACATTTGTAGTTAAGTGACCTGTTTGTGTTCTTAGGCAAAAGTTTCGGCGGTCTGAGTTTTGCGCCGGTAAATGTCTGCGATAATGTATTAACTATCGTCTCTGTAAACTTATACTGCTCTGCATTTTGCGGTGTGTTTTCACGGTGCCTTAGTGGTTTGGGCTCAAACGCTATCGCATTTCGTGATGTTGGATAATCTCCCATAAATCTCGTGGTTTTTGTCTCTGTGTAGAGTGTGCCGGACTTCAGGAACTTATGGACATGTATGCCAAGGCCTGGGACATTGTGAAGGAACACCTTTCCAACTATCGTAAGTAAATATGATAACTATTGTTCCAATGATTAAGAAGGTAATTAAGGGACGGATGGAGTTGGGTGAGATCGTCTGCAGATGACAATATACAGATATGTTGCTTGAGGCCACACTCCATCCATAATGTCTGCTGATTTTTCTGTGGTTTGGTTGTTTTGTTGTTGTTGTTGTGTTGGTTTTTTTTTTTCGTTTGTTGGATGTCCTCACGACGCCGAAGACAAATATAATAAAAACGCAAGTCGTCGTGAGAAATCCAAAATAAACAAACAGAAAAATCAGTAGACATTCTGGATGGAATATGGCCTCAAACAAGAGGTTGTATTTGTGCGAACGAAGGTCTGTTGATTGCATCATCTAGCGGGATCGCTAAATGCGGATATATGACCATAGTAAAGATAATGAAAACGGCTTTTGGCTCACGTGCGAAACTAACGTGAGTCTATGGTGTTGGGCAGTGGTCCTCCGTCCGGAGTCTGTGGTAAACTTTAACGTTGGCAATTCCTCGGGAATTATTCAAGCCACAGCCACAGCCTTCAAACTTGGCCAAAGAAATAGTTTGTGGCAAGACCTTTCTAAACATACCAATTTCAGTAACTTATCTCAAATGTCAAGGTCACAGAAAGCAGAAAATAGGTTAAAAAATAAAAAAAAATAAAAAGCCATACTTTGACAGAATTTGTTTTTCTCGAATATTATTCACAACGCCATACGCAAAATTTGCACAGTGGTACCCCATGGTATAACCATCCTGTGCATACTAATTTGGATGACCCCTTAGAAAGGTCAAAAGAGATCAGGAAATAATTCGGAAATGGCCATTTTTGGCTCACGTGCGAATCAAAAGTGAATCTATGTTCTGAGCTAGTGGTCGTCCATCGGCCGTCGTCAGTCGGCCGTCGTCTGCGGTAAACTTTAACGTTGGCATTTTCTCGAAGACTACTCAAGCCACAGTCTTCAAAGTTGGCCTAAGGATATTTTGTGTCAAGATCTTTCTAAACATACCAATTTCAGTGACCTCTCTCAAAGGTCAAGGTTACAGGGGATCATAAAATAGGTTTTTAAAAAAGCCATATTTTGACCAAAAAAAATTGATTTTTTTCTCAAATACTGTTCACAACTTCAAACCCAAACTTAGTACAGAGATACCTGATGGTAAGACCTTCCTATGCATACAATTTGGTTGATCCCTCGGAAAGGTCAAAGGTCACAAGAGATGAGGAAGTAGGTGAAAAATAGCCATAGTTTGACAAACGTGGTACAAAAGATACCTGACGGTAAGACTTGTCCATGCATTACTAATTTGGATGACCTCTCTAAAAGGTCAAGGATCACAAGAGGTCGGCAGATATGTGTAAAACGCCAATTTATGATAGATTTGTAGTTTTGAATCAACAATTTTGTAACGTTTTAAATCAACTTTGGCACAAAGGCAGCTGATCATAAGACTGATTCTTCCGAACCATCACAAAAGTCAAAGATCATGGGATGATCTCAAAATAGTTTTTTAAAAAGCCATATTTTGACCCAAAATTTATTTTTTCTTAAATACTATTTCAACTTCAAAACCTAACTTGGTACAGAGATACCTGGTGGTAGATACCTGCTGGTAAGACCTATCTATGCATACTAATTTGCTAGAGAACGTCACTGATTTTAGCGCCAAGCGCCAAGCGCGAGTGTGTGTGTGTGTGTGTGTGTGTGTGTGTGTGTGTGTGTGTGTGTGTGTGTGTGTGTGTGTGTGTGTGTGTGTGTGTGACAGCGTCTAGAGCCCGCGTTTGAGGACGGACAAGCTTAAATTTTTAGGATATTGTCCCTAAAAGAATTTTCTCTGGACCTTTTCTTCTAGTTTTTGATTAAGATGCTCATTGACGAGAAAATGGCCGTTTCACAAAAACCGATTGATCCACACTGGAGTCCGTAATTGTTAAGTCCCTTCTATTTATAGAAGGGACTTTTAAGACAGGTCGCGGTGGGGTGAATTTAATAGCTTGTCCATGACTGTGTTATTTGTTTCAACATCATCCCTGGTTCTGCCCCTCCTTACTTATCTGATCTTGTCCAGCTGTATACACCGTCCCGCTCACTACGCTCTGCTTCAGACACTCGTGTTTTCCGTATCCCTAGACGTAATAAGGTCACTCAAGGTCATCGTGCATTTTCGTATTTTGGTCCCATTACATAGAACGCACTCCCAGCTGATGTGCGTCACTCGTCATCTCTTTCCATTTTCAAATCCAAGCTTAAAACACACCTTTTCTCTGTTGCATATACGTAAAGACCATTTTGTCTACCGGCTCATCATGTGTGTGTGTGTGTGTGTGTGTGTGTGTGTGTGTTTTCTGCTCCTTGTAAATCAATGTATTGTTTGTTGTTGTATGTGCTTGTTTTTGTATTTTGCTTTGTGTTTCATTACTGTGATTGTAAAGCGCCTAGAGCACCTTGGTGATTAGGCGCTATACAAACTTACCTTTATTATTATTATGATGGTTTTATTTCATTATAATGACTCATGACTGTTATCATCATGATATTATGTGTTATAAATGATGTTGACGGACTTTGTCGGAGCGGTTCCCTCTGAACACCGGCGTTGTACTATAGCGACGGGCCTCCAGGTGCAGCTTTGACCGTTGTTTTATGTTGCCTAGATCGGAGATTATTTTCGTTTCGACGGTAATTTGTTTCTAGTTCTGTTGTTAACTTGTATTTTTATGTACTAGCTTTAATCAAGTAGGAATTTAACAAAAGAGCATATACTAGTGTGTTCAGGAGACATAGGGCTGTCTAAGCATTCTGTTTTTGTCAGGGAGGTTCGGGTCGGGATGAGGCTACTGGCGCCGGCCATTAGATGCCTTGGCGACGGGCTTCACCCGTCCCGAGTCATTGTCCATTTTGTAGCTCTGTTATTGTAATTTGTGGAATGAGCGAGTGAGTGAATGTGAGCAGCACCTGCGGTGGCAAGACAATTTTTGGCTGTGTATGATTATCTTCTATTACAGCAACAATAAAGTCATCTTGAATCTTGAATGATGTCAAAGGCGGGCAGGTCGAAACCTCTCACAATTGAAGTAACAAGATAACAATTACGTCATGTCTAGTTACACAAACCTCGCTGAAGAACGTACGTTTGGCGCAAAGTGCCGTATGTGAGTATGTATGTGTGTGTGCGTATTTATGTAAACAAGAGAATCTCCGATATTTCTGTACACACAAGCTTGAAACCTTGCGAAATACTTTCTTAAAGGGGTGGCTAAGAGATCCTCAGAGCATATTGTAATTGAATGTCTCATTTGAGACATAAACAACAGTTATAGGAAATTGGTTGACCCCAGATTAGACTCCGTAATTTTTGTCATATTTATTTAAAATTTTGGATATAGCTAGTTTTGATAAAGACATTGGATGAGTTCATCGGCCAGCTTTGTATCCTTTCAGCTTCTTTCCTAATAATTAATTCTTTTCAGAAAAGAATTAAAACAGTAAAAAAAAAAAAAAAAAAAAAAAAAAAAAAAAAAAAAAAAAAAAAAAAACTTGACTTCTGGAGAAAGCCGGACAGTGGCGGTGACGTAAAAGAGTCAACTCCGTCACCACGCAGACATTGATATAATACTCTAAATATGACTTAATTCTCTTTAGCGCGCCGCGCTTTTTCTCACAGACATTCGCGCATCTCCAAGAAGCATAGATCCTCATGCCCCCGGAGAGCGCATGTGGATCTATGTCTCTTGGAGATGTTTGGAGCGCGCATGCATGCACTCACTAACACACACACACACACACACACACACACACACACACACACACACACACACACACGCACACACACACACACACACACACACACACACACACACACACTTTTTTATTTTGGTAAAGTGATGGCTTGATATGACCAGCCGTATACCCTTATGACATTTAACACATCAGTCACGTTTTGTGTCTGTTGTCTGAGGTGTATTTCGGGCATGTTTAAGCCTTTATTGGCTAAGAGCTGCCTTCATCAGCGTGCTGACCCGGTTTTTGTTTGTTTTGTTTTTTTGTATATTAAGTACAACTTTGTTAGGTTTGTGTGGTAGTTTGTTTTTGGTTCATTCTGTATTGTTCAAGTATTTGGTGTATTCTCGCTAACGTCACTGCCAATTGAAAGTGCTAATGGCGAGTAGAAGATAATGTCGCCAGTCGGGGCTCAACCACTGCTAATTGTATGAGCTAGTGGAGCGTAGATGGCTTCTTGGTTGTAGTTCAGTTTTGTTTCCACCACTGCCAACTGGTAGGGCTAGTGGGGAGTAGAAGAGCTGTTATGTCGTGGCGCTACCACTGCTTTATTGTGAGAGCTAAAGGGGAGTGCGGTTGTTGCATTTTGGTTCTTTCTCTTCCCGCAATGCTGGTGGTCGCTGCTCGAACATGGCCTGCGGGTTCAGTTTTGAAAGCTGGTGCCATCTACTGTATTAGCTTGATGCGGGTTCGTCACGTGACTCCTCCTTTCTCTAGTTCGATTCGTGGCTGGGATCCGTCTTCTCGCTCTGAGCGCGCCGGCCGGCATGGTCCCGCAGAGGTGGCGGTGTGTGCAGCAATCCGTATACTGTCTTATGTTGTGCCTGCATAAGGAGCAGTAGGTCTGTTTCCTTATTTGTTGGAAGGTAGTGGGGTTCACTCCGTTGTTGCTGTACTTCTCGCATTCGGTCAGCCTGTATCTTGTTTTCTGTCTTCCCTTCAGTGATTGTATCGCCGAGGGCCGAGCATAGTAAGATTGCTATACTTTGTATTCAGTACAGCGGCAAGGCCGTCTGCTCCTGCCGAGATTGACACGATGTATATTTCCTTTTCCTTGCTTCCATTACTTTCTGGTCCGGTGGCTGTGTAGTGTAGACCATACTGTAGATGGCACTAACTTATGTTGATCTCGATGTTTGTGGTTCGCGTGTTACTGGGGCGGGTAGACTCGAATGTTTCAGTCTGGTTCGCTTGTTGTTGGGGCGGGTAGACTCGATGTTCAAGTTCAGTGTGGGTCGCTTCAGTGTTGCTGGGGCGGGTAGAGTCTGTTGTCTTCTTAAGATGCGCATTCTTGTCTTTATTTTCCGTGCCGGTGGGTGGTGCCTGGGGGTTCAGACTATGCTGTCTCATTGTCAGGCACGTAGTCTGACTGCTGCTGCGTCAATTCGTGCAGTCTGCTCAATTCTGGATTGTTGGTGGGGCAATTCCGTGCCGGGGTTGTCTGTGGTGTTTCCGGGTTCCGTCTAAATATTCGTAGCGCCCGTTGATCATGTCGTAGGCGTCCAAAGCTTGGCTGTATCTGCCCTCTTTAAAGTGTATGTCAAGATGTATTCTAGTTGTTTTCTTGCTACCTTGTCTCTGCAAAGGCCCATGCGGTCGACCCATTCAAAGAATATCGTAGGGTTCAGTCCATTGGAGAACAGATGAATGCGGCTAGTAGGATTCTTTGAAAGTGTGGGAGGTTTTTTTGTCCACGTGTATTTTCTTCTTCTTTTATTAAGCCACGTGTGTCAGTGCTGGTCCAATGAGTTCTTGGATGTCGCTCCATAGTTAAAGTAAAGGTCAGGCGGTTTTCCGTCTGGTTTATACCGTTTTCCTTTCCCCGTTGTTGGGGGGGGGGGGGGGGGTGGGGGGGCGTTGTATTGGTGTATTGGTTTCGGTGTGGCCGGCGCGTAGAAATAAGATATTTCCAATGCCAGTTGGTTTCTTATTGAGAGGTCGTTCTGCTTCGTTTCGTGTGTCATGGGGCTGTTTCCGTTTGGAGTCGGCGTGCGGCTTTTACTTTTAATTTGATTGAGCTAGTGGTGCCTCATGTTCTTCTTCTTTCTGCTTTTTACCACTGCTAAATTGGTGGAGCTAGTGTTCAGTGCAGAAGTCTGTTGTGTTGATGCACTTCGGCCAGTAGCCTTCGTACTTGGGCCGGTGATTTTCATTGACACTTTTATGTTTACCAGCCACTGCTAAGTGGTGCAGCTAGTGGCGCAAACAAATCTTGATGTGTTAATTTTTCGTGAAAGAAGGCTGTTTGTTGCTGTCTTATTTTTTCATCGGAGCAGTTCCGTGTTATGCGAAGCGTTTCTTTTTTCACAAGGCCGTTGAAAATTGCCTGTGGGTGCGCTGATTTTCGGTGCAAGTATTGGAATGTCTCGGTTCGTTTTCTGTACATTCTGACATCAAAGTGCTTGGATTCCTCAAATCATCTAGTTGAAAGTTTCGTTCCCTTGTGGATTGTGATGTCAGGGAAAGTTGCTTCGTTCTCACCGATTTGGTGTGTGAAGCTGACTCCTTCTGTGTGTGCGTTCGCTAGCGTGAACAGGTTGTTGATTACTTCATTTGATCCCCGGATAAAGATTATCCCATCATCTCTGTATCGTTTGTGAAGTATGATGGCATCCTTGTGTGGGTAGTTGTTGATGACTTCGTCCATTATTCGTGCCATTAGTAGGTCACTGCATGAGGGGGAGGGGACTTGACCCATTGCGCAGCCGATGATTTGTTTGTAATTGTGTCCGTTGAAGGTGAAGAGTGTTGTTTAGCAGCATTAGTGCCAGAAGTTCCACTATTCTATCCCTTTTGATGCTTGGTAGGGGAGGTAGTCGAAGCGTCTCAGGTAGTGGGTCGCTGGTGGCTTGCAGGCCGGAGCGGGTCTTGGTTCAGTACTGTGTACATATTTGAGACGTCATGGACACAGAGAGAGAACAATAGAGTCCCGATAGACAATGAATTCAATAGAGCCGCATCAGTCATTAATTTTCATCATTTTTTAATATCATATTTTTGACCCCAATTTTACCCCCGTTAA
>BTPG01000005.1:15378496-15420996 GCA_036245525.1 Semisulcospira habei
TATCAACATGCACTTGATGCGTGGGGGAAGTTGGGGTGTCAGACAATTGGTGACTATCACGATCAGTAGTTGAAAGCTGACGTTTGTTTGCTAGCAGACGTATTTGAAAGTTACCGTGAAAAGGGGTTGTTACACTACAAGCTTGACCCTGCTTGTTACATAACTAGTCCTGGCATGACATGGGATGCATTTTTGAAATCCAGTAAGATATCTATAGACCTGTTGTCTGATCGTACGATGGGTGAAATGGTAGAACGCGGATTGAGAGGAGGCATTAGTATAGCTTCAAACAACTATGCCAGAGCCAACAATAAATATATGGACGCCCATGGTGACCTTGGCCGGGGGTTTGACCCCTCGAGGTCAAGGTCATTCATTACGTACCTTGACGCTAACAATTTGTATGGCTGGGCGATGTGTGAATTATTGCCCTTGAAAAACTTTTGTCTGCATGATTTATCACAGTATGACGTAACAGAGTCAGGGTTAGCAAACTATATTATGAATCTTGACCGAAACGATCCTAAGGGTTGGATCTTTGAAGTAGACCTGGAGTATCCACACCATCTACATGATTACCACAATGATTATCCATTAGCTGTTGAGAAAATGAGTATGACAGGGAAAAAAGAAGACACCAAACTTGTACCAAATCTAAATGACAAATTCAATTACGTTTGTCACTACCGCTTGTTGCAGTTTTACATCAGACACGGGTTAGTACTAAAGAAAGTTCACAGAGGAATTCAATTTGATCAGAGTGCTTTCATGAAAGATTACATAATGAAGAACACAACCCTTCGTGCCAGAGACGGCAACACTGCATTTGACAAAGACTTCTTTAAGCTTATGAACAATGCCTGTTTTGGCAAGACGATGGAAAATCCTCATCACAGAAAAGATGTGAGACTGGTCACAACTGAATTGGGTGCAATTAAACTTACAGGTAAGCCACAGTACACGGGGTACAAAGAGTTTCATTCATCATTGTATGCTGTGTCACTCAAAAAAAAGATTGTCAAACTGGACAAGCCAGTATTCATTGGTATGGCAATTCTTGAGTTATCAAAACTGTTGATGCTTGAATTTTATTATGATTACTTCAAACCAAAATATCCTGAGTGTCGATTGTTATACACTGACACTGACTCTATGATCATTGATGTGTGTACTGAAGACTTTTATGAAGACATGAAAACAGAGTTACACATGTATGACACATCTGACTATCCTAAAGATCATCCACTGTTCAGCACACAAAACAAGAAAGTGCCTGGTAAGTTTAAGGATGAACTAAATGGTGTGCCAATAGTTGAGTATGTTGGACTGAGATCAAAAATGTATTCTATACTGCACCAGAAAGGTAGTCAGTCAAAAGCCAAAGGAATTAAAAAAACAGCAATAAAAAATAAAGACATACGTCATGAACATTACAAGCAAGTGTTAGATGGTGCATTGATGCCTGATTATCCAAACAAGTCACTGAGATCAAATAAACATAATCTTGAAATGATCCAAACACATAAGAAATCACTTGCAGTTGGAGACACGAAAAGAGTGTTTCATAGTAAGGAAAAAGCTTATGCACCTGGTCATTACAGGCTCAAGTTATCTGAAGACATTTGTGATGAACTGGTTGATGAATTAATTGACGACTTAGTTACTGAAATGAGTAACGGTGTCTGGGGGAATAATCTGTAATTCTTCTCTGACAAATGCCCTCTGGGGCGCAGGGTCATACAGGTAATATATTGTTGCGTCTGCGCCGGGAATTATTTTTTTTATATTGTGTACAGACGTTGACCAGATGGGGTCTGTTGCCCTGCGTCTGTCGTCGTTCTCAGCCTCTCCGGGTTGATATAAATATCTTACCTGTTTAGTAAATAAACTTGTGTCTGGTGCAAGTGGTGCCTGGGTTGACATTGTTTTTGGCTCTGTAATTGTTTTCAATTTAATAGCGTCAGCAGGCTTAGGATGTCCTTCATTGTTCATTGCTTTTATCACATGTGGTAATCTCTTTACCCATTCAGTGTTACGGGTGTCATGCATGAGTTCCTTAGAATACTGGTAACTGAAAAGTCTTTCTGATAACTGTTTGTTAAAGTTCTCTACAATTGCCTGTGATCTGTGTACACCTGGAATGCCTCATCTGACCAGTACACCATGCTTAGCAAATAACTGATTAACTGCGCCCTTAAATTCTGATCCGTCATCAACTTGCACTAGTCTGGGGTTTCTTAAAGGGCCTCTTTTATAGATACTAGATAAAGCAGTAGCAACTGTGGTAGCAGTTTTGTCAGATATGGGTTCAGCGTCTTTATACCTTGAAGCAATGTCTACAACAGTCAGTGCATACTTGTATCATTTCTTTCTTATTGTGTCATGTGGTAAGAACAAAAGGTCCATTTGGTGTGTGTCATTTGGGGTAGTGTTTTCAAAATGGGGTCTTGTTATTTTTCTTGGAGCAGGAAGATATATCTGCCAAATTGCTTGTCTCTGTAACCATTGTTTGACCTGATTGAGTGATATATCTCCGCCCACAGCGGCATGTAATTTCTGAATAGCTGTTGCTCCTTTCCAATAGCCTGATGGCGAGTAATATATTTTTGATAGTTTATTTTCGGCTGCCATTTTTTCTAGCAATGAAAACTCCTGTAAAATAAACAAATGTCATTCCCACTAGAACAAAGATTATCTCCCCGTTTCTTTGTTCTGTACTCGGTTTGTAATAGTCACTTAGTTTTGGTTTCGGGATAGACATGTCTTCACCTGTGACTAAAAAATATTCCCTGATTGCTTCGTCTGTATTTGAAAACGTATGTTGTGCGTGGCCTTCAAGCCTGAGTTTTTCATTGATGAAATCAAGTTTCTCAATTCTATTCTTTTCATATTCCTGCTGGGCTTGTGCTAATTTTTCTGACGCCTCATTGTGTCGTCTCATCTCCAGAGCAGATTCTTCTCTACCCATTTTTGAAAAGAGATAATTAGAGCCACTGAAAGCCAATGCATTAACAACTGCCCCACCAATCATAATAGCTATCGTCGCCATATTATTTTTATTTACATAGAAACATTTTCTGGAATAATTCCCTGCTTGACAAGAAAATCTTTTGTCGCAATCGACGCTGTGACAACTACAATTAGTTTAGCACTGTCTTCAAAATCTAATCTACTGAGGTCTGCTGATTTCATTTTGAGTAGATTTTTCCCCAGCATAGAATAAGCTACTGCTAATCCACTGATTACTGCAGAGTGATACACAAGGTTCATTAAATTTTTTGAGTCGTTCATTTTTTAAGGCAAGAAAAATTAAAATAATATTTTTATTTACTGCATATAAAATGGGTCAACGGCTTTGGTTGTTACTGGCAATGTGGCGACTTCTGATTTTGTTTTTGGAGTGTCTGATTTTTTGGTCACTGTACGAGTCTGTGGTTTGTATTTTTTGTATAATTGATAACCTACGTAACCAAATCCGACAACAAATCCGGCAACTATATATTTTGTTGATTGAGGTTCGGGGTCAGACTTAGTTGTTTGTCTCTCACTTTGATGAAGGTGTGACGGCCCTGACACAGGTCCTGACGATCCTGACGGTGGATCAGTTACATGAGTCTTTTCTGTTTGTGCCTTAAGCTGTAATTTTTTTTGCCTATTATATTCAGCTAATCTTTTTCCAGCCTCAACGCGGCCTGGACTTTTAGCCTTAGTCACAGTTTGAACCTGCGTCAAAACAGGGTCGGGGTTCAGTTGTGGAGTCGTCTGGGTTTCGTCCATTTTCTTCTGCAGTAAAATTTATTTTTGAAAAATCAATATGACTCCCGGTAACAAGAAGGGTTACGACAGGAGCAAGGTAATTTCCGAACTTGTAAAACATGACACATGCTAATTTGCCAATTGAACTTGAAACAATAGGATTGCTTTCAAGGTCGTGTGAAAGACTGTCACTATCCACAGGTAGAAAGTGACTCACTGCTTTTGTGTATAGGCATACAAGAGATCGACTCAAATCACGTGTCATTAGTGAAGCGATGTGGTTTTCATATTTTGAATGAAGCTTGATTAGTTCGTCAGAGCTTAGAGATTCAATATCCTCTGTCATGTATTGTCTACCCAGATAAGTCTTTGATTTGCCTGAGACAATTACAGACAAAAGACGCTGTTTCTTAGAGTCTAAGTCTTTGTTCTCAACAGCATTGATATCATTCAATAGAAAGATTTCATCAGGGTTCATTTATATTGTTATTTTTTAAAAACAAAAATTAATTTACTAACCCATACCCTGTGGGCTGATCTGTCTTTAAAATGAGCTTTAGATGCTTAGTTGATTTCAGTTTATTTTTTACATCATCACGTTCATGTTTATTTGGTATGACATCATTTTCTCTGAGACAGTCTTCAAAGCTGTCACGATCCTTACAGTAAAACAAACAGATAAACTTTAACTGTTCACGAAAATCTTTCAGTACAGCATTATATTTCTGAGTGAGAATCCATACACTTACATTAGCATGTCTGCCACTGAAAGCAAGTTCTGCTAGAGTGTTTCTCTTCTTGACAATGTCTTTCTCTGCAGAACAGTCATCAACAATAAACAAGGTTGGCTGTCCTTCAAATTGCTTGTAAAAATATTGTAGGTAGTCATTCAGTTTCTTTTCAGGGTCGACTAAGTATATGTTGCTGTCAGTCCAAATGAATAAACGGTTGTGATAAGCTTTGTTGTGTTTTATTGTTGGACAAAATATTACAATGTTTTCAAAATGGTGGATGTATCTTGTTTGTAAGAGGTTAAGTACAAATTCAGTTTTACCACACCCTGTGGCACCAACAAACAATCCACAGTGTGGGTCAAGGGTCATTAAGCTCAGGTTCATTTTAATACACAATATAATTTTAATATATGTGTCCACTCAGTCTACACTCTTGTATATTGAGTTGTGCGTCATAAATTAGATACAAATATATGTTTATGGCTGCAGCAGTTTCAACCTTCTTTTGTATCTGAATTGTAATTCCATCACTACCGTTCTCGACAGTTCGTCCTGACCCATGAAGGTAATCATCATCTGTACTACGAAGGTCTAGCCACAGTGCATACTTGTTTGTAAGGTATTGTCCGATCCTAACATCATACAGATGTAGATCTTTGCACGCAATGTTTGCGGGTTTATCTCTAATCCTTCCACCCGCAAAATACTTTGTGATTTCGTCATAGTGTTGATAAGGTAACATTCCAGACGCGTACACTTGATTAGGACGGCCTTCGATTGTGCAGGACAAATGTGTAATCTTAGGATTGTAGAATTTTTCTGAATCTCTTTTGTATGGACTCACTGGTTCAACAAACAACATAAGAATACCTTTCAGTGACCTGGCAGGCGTGTTCAAGTTTATGTTCCACATTGGGTCGCTTTTGTCTTTGGGTATTAAACTATGTCTAATCACCCTGTCATAATAAATTGGAAGTCTTGACTGATACTGATTTTGTATGAGTCTGGCTAGTTCAGTGTGTGTGACAATTTCGTATTCCAAGGAAATGTTAGAGATCTTGTATGTTGCATCTGTGGCAGATGATTTAATAACTTTGGAGTAGTCATTGAAGGTTAGTTCAAAACTCAGACGGTCATTCAATGCCCCTTGATAATAAGGCAGATGAGCTGTTAGGATTTCAAACTCAAGTGGAATGTAAAATCTGGTTCCATATGTTTCAGCTATAATAACATCATTGGCTGCTGACGTTGATTTATCTCCAGCATTGATTCGAAGTTTGGTAATATTATCAGACTGTATGCCTTGGTAAATACGGTCTTCTCGTTCTTCTCTTGTGAGCCAAAGATCTTTGTAACAGTAAAATACATCTGAGTCATCAAGACTAAACACTTCCTGTCCTTCAAGTTTTACTTTAATAGTCCTAACAATTGCTCTGCCAAGATTGTCAACCAGTGTTCTGTTTACGTCTGCGTCTGATGATAGTTCAATATTAAATGCTAGGCGTGCAGTGCCAGGAACAATAACGTCACTGGGACCTAGGTTTGGAAACTTGACTGTAAGTGTTTGGTTCTGGTCTATGGTACTTGGATTGTTTGTGATGACGATTGATTGTCTTATGCCCTTAACACCCAGAGGCTCACGTAGTTTTCTGTATGGGTCTAACTTTGATCCGTAAGATTGTGTCATTTTTATTATGTACAATAAAAAATAATAAATTAATAAAACAATGGCAGCGGGAGGATTTAATCATGAAGATTTTGAAATGGATAACACGTATGATTTTGGTAATACAACAGATATGACAGATATGGCAGATATGACTGGTACAAGAAATATTTACAGTTTACGTCATGAACTTTTAGAAACCAAAGTGAACTCGTTTTATGATCATGTTGGTGGCCGCCCAGACAACGTAGACCCTAACCAGTTTGAACTTGATGGCAAGGGTCATTTATATTTAAATACTGTTGACAAAGGAAAAGTACTATTGACTAACAAAAAAGACCCTAGTAGGTTTAGGGCTTTAAGTACAATAAAAAATGAAGGTGGTGTTGGTGCCTTGCGTCAACTTGGTATTGGTGGGTCTCCTGTCACGCCAAGACTGGCTAGTGTTCTTCACGACACGCAAACAAAGTTGCCAACAGGGCAAGAGATTGAAATGGCACCAGTAACAAGCCTGCCAGAAATAGCAAACACTGTGATACAAGAAACCTCATTTACTGAAGGTCAATTAAATGATGCTATGAAAACAATAGATGATCCACCTTTGTCAATGAGGGAGATTATGGGATTGGATAAATCACTGCAGACAATAAGAGGTGAGATGGTAAATAATGTTGCCAAACTAGGTGAGCTTGATAAACACATAGAACGTGAAAAAGAAAAACTGGCTACCGCAGACAATGGAAATCTTGACACAGAAATGAAAGAAAGAATCCAACACAGATTAAATGATTTGCAGATAGAAAGATCTGGACGGTTAGAAACAATTAGTATTGGAAGACAAAAACTGAAATCACAGGTCAACAGAATTAGAGAAACTATTCAGAAAATACTTCACGAAGACACTACTCTGGCTGAGAGACTAAAAACACTTTTCAGAGAGCAGGGTATCACAATTGCTAGTTTAATTACAGCTCTTGGATTTATTATTAGTACTGTAGTGTTAGCTGTCTCCGGCAGTGGTGGTGGAGCACCCCCGGCACCGGCACCACCAACCCCGGGCCCCCCGACTCCAACAGATCCAAAAGACTTACAGTCGTGGGTAAAGAAACAACTGTCTCACATATCAGACTTGCTTCAGAAATTGGCTGTGAAAGCAGTGGACGCTTTGCCTGGCATTATAGGCACTGTTGTCAGTTGGTTGATTAGTACAGCGGCAAAGGCAGTTGGGTTTATGGCAGAGCATGTGTGGGTCTTTTTGGTTACAGTAGGAGGGTTGATGGTGGGTTATTTAATGAAACAGATAAAGAAGTAAAACCCCTAACCCTGTTAGACCTATTACCAATGCAGTTCTTTCTGACTCATGTGTGTCAGGGGTTGGTGTAGGGGTTACCGCTTGTATGAGTGCCGGTGTTGGGGCCGGGGCCGGGGGTGTTACCGTCTGTAATGATTTTAACGGCTGTACATGTGTGGTTGTTGCTCCTAAGTTTACAGATTGATTGAGTCCGAGTTTTTGACCAACACCTGCAACAACTATTTCATTATTATAATTTGTTATTGTACCCATTTGGAGTTGAAGGTCAGATGGTAACATGTATAACCCGATGCCAACTACAAAGTCAACTTTTGATCTGGCATATCTGAGTACGTCTTGATAGCGTTGTATGCTAGATGGGAGATCGACTGTTGAATTAATTGAATCTTCAAGATTTGCAAGAAACTGTTTTTGTGCTTCAAATTTACCACTTCCATTCAAAATGTTTGATTTTGTTAGTGATTGTGCTCCTAGTAAACACCAGACATATGTTCTGATAGACTCATTTACGCGCTCGACTCCCGCTTGAGTAAACCCGTCACTTTTGTCTAAAATAAATGTGGTCCACGCATTAGTCTGCTTCTGCTCTATTGATCCTAACCAGACTTGTGATTTTGATGAGAATGAAGTGTACCCAGGGTAGTAATCTTGTGGGTATTGTCTGTGACTCAAAGCGTAATACAATGTACCAATGCCGTGGTGATCATCAAGTTTTTGTGTGAAGTCATACTTTGTACTGATGTTAAACTCATTACAGATGCGTTCAAATGCTTTCATATCCATAGGGTTATTAAACCTGTTGAAACTGGATTCAGTGGGCAGTGGTGTATGAAGTTCTGACAGTATACGTCTAAGCTGGTAATAAGTGTGAAAACGATACACAGACCTAATCAGTTTGTTTGAGTGATTCAAGTGGTCTGTAAATGAAACACCACAGCCTGTAGTTGAGCATAGTATGGCAAAGTTAAGTTGATTTTGAAACATCTGTAGTGGACTTGAAGACCACTTTCTTGCAGTTGAGTCATCTGTTATTGGAGGGTTTAGGTAATGGTCAAACGGATTTGGTACTTTGACTTGAAATAGATCTTGTACGCTTGCGTCAGACACAGCTATGTCGAGTTGATTTAGTTGAATTATTTTCTGTTCATAAGTAGGTGCGACATTGTATTTGGCATCCATATTAAATTGAAATGCGTTTGTAGTGGTAATGGTTGGTGATTTAAATTCCATCCTTTTTTATATGAGATAATAAAAATGTTTATTACCTTAACAAATCTTGACACAAGCAAACCAGTGTGGTTAACTAATGGGATTGATAATCGTGATGGTAGCAAGTCTATAGCTATCCATGAAATGTTCTACACAGTAAAATGGTTTAATGTAGAAGATGATATATATAATAAAGTAAATCTTGATAATAAAACTGAAGCTTTACCGCCTGGATATTATGACTTTTGTACTATAGCTGAATGGTTTCAAAGTAAATTTAAAATTAAAGCAACTTTAAATCCAGCTAACCTACTTGTTACATTAAAATTTCTGACACAAAATTGGTTAAGGATCTCAGATAGATTTGCATATTTACTTGGATTTTATATTGACGAAGATTGGTGGAGATCAGATGATTTAGATGAATTTAAGTTTGGTATTATAACAATGAAGACAAAAAAACTTAAAATAACTGGAAAACGTCCTGTCAATTTGTCAGTACACACAGTGCTAAATGTTTATTTGAAAGAACTAAACACATCTGAGAATGTTCACAATGAAAAGCCTTCAACTTTGTTGAGATGCTTACCAACTGGAACTGCTCCGTATTGTGAAAGTGTGGTTGTTAGATTTCCTAATTTGCAGTTTAAGAAATTAGGTTCTAGTTTCTTCGAGTCACTGAGTATATCTGTAACTAATCAGGATGACAAACCAGTTCTTATGCATGATTTTAGTGTAGTGTTAGAAGTTAAATAATTTTATTTTTGTTTATAAAAATGAGTGGTCTTGGTCCAAAGCGAACAATCATACCAGTTGCATGTCCAGTAACAGAATTGAAAGATTTGGCAGACGTACAGGATTTTGAGAAGGAAGGAGAAATTGGAGAAATATATGGTTTTGAACTTGATTCAAATGGCATGTACAAGAGGAAAGTAATTGTTGACATGAAAGACGGTGAAAAACAGATTCCTAAACTTGGTCAGCTTCGTGATGTTACTGTACCTACTCCGCCTGTAAATAATGTGCCCTACAACTTAATACATGTAGGTAGTAAGTGGGTGGTTTCACCTGTACCTGTTCCACCACCCACAATTGACTGGGACATAAAGTTGGAATTTATTAGTCCTTATGTATACACTGATGATGAAGGCGCCTTAGTGTTTAGGAAGGTTGTTAATTCTGGGCCGCTTATTGTAAGCCTTGTTCCAAGTTTTGCCCCAGACAACAATAGCAGAGAAAAACTGAAAGTTGAAAATTATGAGAGACGGAGATATCTTCTTACAACTAGAAAGGGTAGATCAGATACCACTGTTGTGTTTATGCCAGCAAGCTTAGTCGTGGCTAGAGAAGCGACAATAGTATTTGAAATTATCATGAAATCTGTTGCTTCTGCAAAAGAGGCTCAAATTGCACAAGGAATAAAACTTACATGGGATGAAACAGTAACAGAATCATCAAAGGTCTTTATTGCTATTACAAAAAATAATGATGTTATTAATGTTTCGAGCAGTGTTCCAGCTGTCAAGGTGGTGGTCGACAAAACAACTTTTGTTCGTCTAACTTACATAAACCTTGAACACATTGATCTTGTTGCATTTTATTATGCCAGCAAATTGTATACTTTTGAAGAGTTGCAAAATGTAATTGCTGATTAAATAAAAAAAATATTTGTCAATAAAAAAAATGGTAAACTTCTATCCGCAACTACCGACGCTTGAGCCGACTGAAACAAATGTGATGACTAAAACAACACTTGCGCCTGATACACAGGTGACAGCTGTGCCAATTGCATCAGATAAAACATTACAGGCAGATGCATTCAGATTAAATAATATTACAGATGCAATTAAATATTTGGAAAGTGAAGAGGCGAGGTACTCCAGATGTAAAAGGAGGTACCAGACTGTTTTCAATTCTGTTCAAAACACTTCTATGGCTATTGGTGCAGTTTCAGCTTCATGTTCTGTAGGGGGTATCGTTCTGTTCGCCACAGGAATTGGGAGTTTGGCTGGAATAGCAGTTGAGGGTGTTAGCGTTGCTACATGCCTGGCTTGCTTTGGTTTGGAGGCCTTGAACAAGAGGTTTCACACGAAATTACAGAAACATGAAGCATTGAGTACGCTTGCTGGTGCAAAGCTGAGCAGTATGAAACTTATTATCAGTATGGCATTGAACGATAATTTTATTGATGATGAAGAATTTAAGCGGGTCCAGGATGATTTAAATAATTACAAGAAACAGAAATCTGAAATACAAAATAAAATGCGTAGTCAGTCTCCCGTGAATGTTGAAGAACTAAAGGCTAGTTTTTTAGCAGAGGGAAAAAGGAACGGTGTTCAGGAAACCACATAAAAACTACACAATCTTTTAAACAAATAAAAATCAGATTTGGTAATCAATCAATATTTTTGTCATATGCTTCGCAGAGAGATGACACGTCATTTACACCACTTGTGCCTGATTGTTTAACCCCATCTGCACCACCGCCAGAGTACTACTGAGAAAAAAAAGTTTTTTTATTGTCCTTGTATCTTGATAAATCTGTCTCAGTGTCTTGGGACTTGAGTCAAGTTGTTGTAAGAACTTAGGGTAAGTACTTGTAAGAACTTAGGGTAAGTACTTGTAAGAACTTAGGGTAAGTAATTAATAAGTTCTTATGGCAACACACTTAAAGGTTACCTCTGCAGGTTCCTAAAAGTTAGTTGCAACTTGTTAATAAATATTAAGTTTCACTTGGCATCACTTGATCAGGTAAATGATTGGGTATTGACAGAGACAATAGTTATAGAGAGAGAACAATAGAGTCCCGATAGATAATGAATTCAATAGAGCCGCATCAGTCATGCTCATCACTTTTTAAAAATCAAAGGGTTGATTCAGAATTAACGGGGGTAAAATTGGGGTCAAAAATATGATATTAAAAAATGATGAAAATTAATGACTGATGCGGCTCTATTGAATTCATTGTCTATCGGGACTCTATTGTTCTCTCTCTGACACAGATTTTTGTGTCTTCAGGGAATTCCGTTTCTTCTTTCAGAAGAGCATTTAGGTGACCCGATATAGCTAGTTTGGAGAAAGACATTGGATGAGTTCATTAGCCAGTTTTGTACCCTTTCAACTTCTTCAGTAAAAATTAATTCTTTTCAGAAAAAAAATTAAAACAGTAAAAAAAACTTTACATCTGGAGAAAGTCAGACAGTGGCGGTGACATAAAGAAGAAACTCCGTCACCACGCAGACATGCTCTAAAAATGACGTAATTCTCTCTCTCGCTCGCTTGCTCTCTATCACACACATATGCGTGCATCTCAAAGAGCCATAGATCCTCATGTGCCCGAAAGGCGCATGAACATCTATGCTTCCTGAGGATGTTTGGAGCGCGCGCATGCACGCACGCACACGCATACACACACACATCGACGCGCTTTCAGAAGAGCATGCAGGTGTACTTAGTATAGCACGTAGATAGGTAAAGTCAACCTGATTTCACACAAATTGTAGCAAGACTGAAACTGTAGCGTGAAATTCTAGTTTTGTCACCCTTTTCCCAAATCTTGAAGCGAAAGCGAAACTCATATCACGTTAAATAGAAAATTACGCAAAAACCAAAAAAAAAAAAAAAACGTCATGACAAATGACGTTTGACAAACCAATGGCGCGTATGCACTGCGCGTGCCCCTTACAGAGTTCACTATGACGCATTGGCACATCTCCGAGGCTTTTATTTTTTAAAGGAGATATTTCAACATCAGATTCAAGTCAAAGACAAAAGGTAGAGACCATTGACAGCGAACGGACAGCTCTCAAATAAAAGGCACTTTGTGGATTATGGTTCATCCCATCTTGTTCTTATTTTTACTATATATTTTGCATATAGCTAGATAAAAGGCACATGTTGAATGAGTTCGTTAACCAGCATTGTACCTCTAAAACATTTTTGTTGATAATTAAATATTTTTTTTAAATATATTTTCACGTTTTGGGGATTAATTTCACGAATTATATGGGTTAATCTTAAAACAATTGAATCCTTTTAACGAAACAAACAATCTTCTCATTAATAATCGCATGATTTTTTTTTTGTTTGTTTGTTTTTTGGTAAAAAGGTGTCTGTACATCGCACACCACTATGTGATGGCTTGATGTGACCAGCCGTATACCCTTATGACATTTCACAAATCAGTCACGTTTTGTGTTTGTTGTCTGAGGTGTATTTCGGGCATGTTTAAGCCTTTTTTGGCTAAGGGCTGCCTTCATCACTGAGCGTGCTGACCCTTTTGTTATTGTTGAGTAAACCTTTGTTAGGTTTTTATGGTAGTTTGTTTTTGGTTCATTCTGTATTGTTCAAGTAGTTGATGTATTCTTACTCGTCACTGCCAATTGAAAGGGCTATTGGCGAGTATAAGATAATGTCAGTCGGGGCGCAGCCACTGCTTGTTGTATGAGCTAGTGTTGCGTAGATGGCTTCTTGGTTGTAGTTCAGTTTTGTTTCCACCACTGCCAATTGGTAGGGCAAGTGTGGGGAGTAGAAGAGCTGATCTGTCGAGGCGCTGTCCACTGCTAATTGTGAAAGCTAGTGGAGAGTGTGGCGTTCTTGCGTTTTGGTTCTTCCGAGTCAGTTCTCTTCCCGCAATACTGCGGGTGGACGATGCTCGAACATGGCCCGCCTGCCGGTTAAGTTTTGAAAGCCGGCTCGTGCCGTCAACTGTATTATGCGGGTTCGTCACGTGACTCCTTTCTCTGATTCGATTCAGTCGTGGCTGGCTGCAACTGGGGTGTGTCTTTTCGCTCTGAGCGCGCCGGCCGGCATGGTCCAGAAGTGGCGGTGTGTGCAGCAATTCGCCCGGTATACTGTCTTATGTTGTACCATCATAAGGAGTAGTAGGTCTGTTTCCTTATTTGTAGGAAGGTAGTGTCACTTAGTGCCTGCCAAATCGACCACCGCCAGTGGTCTTCGCTTGCTGCGGACCGTGACACCTGGCGCTCCACCATTCACAAGGCAGCCGTCTCCTTTGAGGACTCTCGCAGAGCTAACCTTAAGGACAAGCGGCTCAGAAGAAAAAACAGAGCTGTCGTAACTCAGAACCCTGAACAGACCTTCCCCTGCAGCCACTGCGGTCGTACCTGCCTGTCCCGGATTGGCCTCCGCAGCCACGAAAATGCCTGCAGACGACGTGGGCAAGCCCTATAGAATCTTCGTTCGCGAAGTCAAGCCAAGAGGAAGGTAGTGGGGTTCACTCTGTTGTTTCTGTACTTCTCGCATTCTGTCAGCCTGTATCTAGTTTTGTCTTTCCTTCAGTGGTTGTATCATGCGTTGAGGGCCGTGTAATATTGCTGTACTTTATATTCAGTACAGCGGCAAGGCAACGTTTACTCTCAACGTTGCTTTGTTGTTGTTGTAGTTGTTGTTGTTGATGTTGCGAGAATCCGTCTGCTCCTGCTGAGATTGACACGATGTATATTTCCTTTTCCTTGCTTCCATTACTTTCTGGTCCGGTGGCACTAACTTTGCCGGTTGATCTCGATGTTTGTGGTCCGCGTGTTGCTGGGACGGGTAGACTCGGATGTTCAACTTCAGTATGGTTTGCTTGTTGTTGGGGCGGGTAGACTCGATGTTTCAATGTGGTTCGCTTGTTGCTGGGGCGGATAGAGTCTGTTGTCTTCTTGAGATGCGCATTCTTGTCTTTGTTTTCCGTGTGGGTAGTGCCTGGGGGTTCAGACTATGCTGTCTCATTTTCAGGCACGTAGTTTGAATGCTGCCGCGTCAGTCAATTCTTGCAGTCTACTCAATCCTGGATTGTTGGTGGGGCAATTCCGTGGTTGTCGGCTGTGGTGTTTCGGGGTTCCGTCTAAAAATTCGTAGCGCCTGTTGATCATGTCGTAGGCGTACATAGCTTTTCTGTATCTGCCCTCTTTAAAGTGTATGAAGAGGTATTTTATAGTTGTTTCCTTGCTCCTTTGTCTCTGCAAAGGCCCATGAGGTCAACCCATTCAAAGAATATCGTAGGGTTTAGTCCATTGGAGAAGATGAGTGCGGCTAGTAGGATTCTGTGAACGTGTGAAGGGCTTTTTGTCCACGAGTTGGTTTGTTTTTTTTTTTCCCACTTGTGTGCTGGTCCTCGGAGTTCTTGGATGTCGCTCCATAGTTAATGGTCTGGCGGTTTTTTTCTGTTTCTGGTTTATTCCGTTTTCCTTTCCCCGTTGTTTGGGGGGGGGGGGGGCTGGCTTTGTCATGTATTGTTGCGGTGTGGCCGTCGCGTAGGAATAAGATATTTCCAATGCCAATTGGTTTCTTATTGAGAGGTCGTTCTGCTTTGTTTGTAATGTGTCACTAAGAGGCTGTTTTTGTTTGGAGTAGGCGTACGGCTTTTAATTTAAAGTTGAGCTAGTGGTGCCTCGTGTTCTTCTTCTTTCTGCTTTTTACGACTGCTAAATTGGTGGAGCTAGTAGTGGTCAGTTCAGAAGTCTGTTGTGTTGATGCATTTCGGCCAGTAGCTTTCGTACTTGGGCCGGCGATTTTGACACTTTTTTGTTTACCAGCCACCGCTAAACATATGCCGCTAGTGACGCAAACAAACGTTGATGTGATTTCGTCGTCTGCTGTACTGTACAGTATTAGACAGGCGGCGCTTTAATCCTTCAATTGTTTGAGGCCGCGGCGGTTGCTCGCATTGTGCGGGGCTTGTCTGCCTGCGGCGCGCATCAGAGTGGCGGTGGGTCAGCCCTGGTCGTTTGTGATCAGTTTCCAATGTTTCCTGAGTGCTCTAGCGAGCCCTTTCGTTTTGGGGTTATACTTGGTGACCAGTAGGGGTGGTGACTGGTGTTTTTTCTTTTCTTTCCCTTTTCTTTCTTGTAGGAGAGTCCGTCGGGGTGTGTTGTTCACCTCCGCTGAAAGTTCCGTTAGTGTCGCTATGCTGTATTGTCTTGCTGTTAATTTTTCGTGGAAGAAGGCTGTTTGTTGCTGTCTTATTTCTTCATCTGGTTCCGTGTAATGCGAAGCGTTTCTCCTTTCACAAGGCCGTTAAAAACTGCCTGCGGGTGCGCTGATTTTCGGTGTAAGTATTCATTAATACCCGCATGATTTTTCATAATACAGTGTTTGCATAAGCCTCCTGTTTGTCCCGGCCCAGGGGTATGATAAGGTCAAAATTGTGACATGTAAGCCCTAGGCGTGAAAATCAGCAAGAAAATTGCAAAGTTGATCCTCTGATACGTCAAATGTTAGTGCTGCGATAAGTGACGTATAACATCGAGTCATCACTATGAACACGGCCTCGTGGGACTAATGCCCCCACCCGGGTCTGCCCTTGGGGACTTGGGTGGGATTAACTACTTTTTAGTTCCCAGGGTCACCCTGGTCAGCCTGACAGGGTGGGTTTTCCCCTCTATTCTGGGGCATCTGTTTCTGTCTTCCCTTGGTCCATTCGCCAGTATTTTCCTTTTTTAAACTCTCCCCACTGCCGTCTGCGCCGCCTGTAGCTCTTGATATTGGATGTGTGTTGCTAAATGGTCTTAGCGTTATTTAGTCCCCATGTCGTAGGTTTATTTAACGTATGGACCGGCTGGCGACATACATTCAATATTCTGTTTAGTGTCTTTTTTCACAAGCATTGCAGGCACGTCCTGAGAAAGTCTTGTTGCTGTCGGGACGTTAAGCAATCAATCAATCAATCGTGGGACTAATGATGCCTTTACGTGAAACTTACGTGACGTCATTTCAGTCGCTGCTCGTGCTAATCTTCAGAATAGCTATGCTACACCAGACCACAGAGCTTACGAATGGCGGGAATCGCCGTGTGTTCGTCTTTATTTCTGTGTGCCAGTGTGTGTGGATCAGAGCTTGGGTTAGTGTAGGCTGAAAGAGATGGATTTCTGTTGCTACACGAGCCCACAGAGCGTACAGGACGTTCACGTGGTGCAAAGGGTCGGAAAGTGTGATCGCTTATATGTCAAATTATGAAGTGGCCTAAGACCGGTACCAAAGTGGAGGGGGAGGAAGAGCTAGAGTACCCGGAGAAAGAACCCCCGACGGTCCGCCCGAATTAACGGCGACACTTACTGGACAAGAAAAGTCCTACGCCTCGCACATTTAGTATTGTGGCAGGCGCATTACCACCGCACCACAAACCGCCCCTGTCTAAATAGTGAGTAAACTAAATTGTGACCAAATAATGCAATATCTCATCGTCAGCTGAATAAATTATTGCATTGTGCCTGTTTTTATATGGAGCACATCCGATTGCCCATACGAGGCATGTCTGCGTAGGGGGGAAACTTGCCGCAAGGTAAATAGGCGGACGTGCCTAAACGCAGACAAATTCACTTTAACTGAACCAGCTTTCGGTGACACCGGCTACAGCAATAACGTGACATCTCAATAATGGCTAAGATAAGAGGGCTTTGATGTCTGATCGGAATGTCTGGCTGCTGTCATAACTGAACCAGCTTTCGGTGACACCGGCTACAGCAATAACGTGACATCTCAATAATGGCTAAGATAAGAGGGCTTTGATGTCTGATCGGAATGTCTGGCTGCTGTCATTTATAAGTGTCGTAATTTGACCCCTACAAGAGTTTTAAGTAATTACTTTTAACAAGCAAATCAAATTTTACATCTTAGTTTACAAGTTTGCAACACGTCGGCGCCATATTCACTCTGCAGAGAGATGAACATAGCTATTTGACCAATATAATAATTCAAAGTCTCCAGATAAAACCCAACTGATGGACTTGCACCAGGACCGGACTAGCCCCGGTCTCCCTTACAGATTGTAATTTCGTTGTAAAATGCTGACTATAAAATATGGCATTACTCAGGTGCACGATCGTTGCAGGGTGTTTCACCAAGGAGGATGGCATGGTAATGCTACCCGCGGAATTCCAAAACGTTGGAGTGAGTGAGTCGAGTCCTGTTGGAATTTTGCTACCGGACACCCGCGGTCCTGGACTGTGTGCCTACCTGTTGAACCACTACTTGATGATGCGGCACAACAGCTTCCTGGAGACATATTGCCCTATGGTCGGGCAGAGGTATTCGAAAATGTATCCAATCTTAGATTGATTATGTATATGCATCATGGATCTGGTTATATATTCGATAATGTTCGTTCTTTAGTGGTCATTTTGTATCTCTATTTTTGCTCACGTGCGACGGCAAACGTATGTAAAGGGCCATTTGTCGTCCGCCGTCTGTTGTCCGTGGTAAACGTTAACGTTGGCATTTTCCAGGAGATTATTCAAGCCTCGGACATCAAACGTAGTCCAAGGGTACATAGTGACCAAACCTTTTCTAAATATACCAATTTCAGTGGCCTCACTCAAAGGTCGAGGTCACATGGGGTCCAGAAAGAGGTAAAAAAAAAAAAAAGAAAAAAAAAAGAAAAGAAGAAGCCATATTTTGACATCAATTGTTTCTCATCGAATACTATTTTCAACTTCAAACCCAAACTTGGTTCAGAGATACCTGGTAGTAAAACCTGTCTATGCATACTAATTTGGATGACCCGTCGGAAAGTTCAAGGGTTACAAGAGGTCGGCAAATGTGTGAAGAATGCCAGTTATTAATGGAATTTTAGTTTTTATCAAAGCTTTTGCCAACGTTTATGTCAAATTTGCATTAAAGGTAGTTAAGGGTAGTTAATGTCCATGCATTCTAATTTAGTGGTTCCCTCGCAAAGGTCAAGGGTCTTGGGGGCGGGGGTGGGGGGGTGTCCACAAATAGGTAAAAAACAAAACAGCTATATTTTGACAAAAACTGCTTTTGTTTTTTTTTTTCTTTTCTCGTATACTATTTTCAACTTCAGACTCAAACTTGGCATAGAGATACCTGATGATAAGGCCTGTCTATGCTTACTAATTTGGATGACCTCTCGGAAAAGTCAAGTGTCACAGGAGGTCGGCAAGTGTGAAAAATGCCAGTTTTGAACTGTAGGTAGTGGCAGCCTCGCCAGTCGCCTAAATCTCTCCATTTTGTGCCAACTTCAATGATTCAAATTTATCATGCATCTACTTCACCGATTGTTTTCATTCTTATGTCAAAATAATATACGTCTTTTTCTCCTTCAAATGATCATAATATTATATGTTTTGTTCTTGTGAAGAAACTGCAAAAATAAACTTTAAAGGTTGTGTTTCTGCTCGCGCGAGCCACAGTCCGACTTCCCGGCATATGCATCGCGAACGTGCCTACGCGATCCGTCCATTCAACGAGCCAGCAGATTTACCACACACACGCTACACAGCTATATTTAGTATCCAAATTTGGGCCATGACGTCAGCTTCAAACTGGTATAAGGTGTTTGGTGGTTTTCGTATACACACGTGAAATATTGTAGTGTTTCCACAAAAATAAGGACACATTTTCGTTTTTTAGCAAAACAGAACGTACAAAAACACACCTCTCGTTACCATTTTGTAGAGGAACGTCAAATCTATCGAATGGCGTTAGAGGCTAAATTATGCAAATGTGGTGGAAAATCTGATTGAGGAATTTTCCACTCACGTTCACTAAGGACTTCATTTAACCTCTATTCAAAATGGCGACGACCAAAGACGAACCGGTACCTCCACTTTCGAGGAAATTTCAAAACAACTACGTAAGTAAAAGCTTAATCGCTTTGCATGTTTATGCTGTATTGTCATTTGTGTGGTTTAGATGCTATTTTGTTTATTATTCTTCGGAACTCTTGCATAAATATCCTTCTATCACTGTGTTTAACCTCATTGATCATCACATCTTTGTTTGGATGGCTTCTACCGTTGAATATAAGGAAATACTTCATTTAAAAGTCTGTTAGATTTACAAGCTGCTGAGTAATGTATTTGTAAATGCCTTTAGCACTTTCCTAATTAATTGCTAACGTCGATGCTCCTCTTTTATGGTTATATTCAAGTTTAACTGGCGGGCATCGAAGCGAGTAATAACAGTCAGGGGCAGATAATTTGATGAGCGACTATGCGGCATTCACAAAATACGCCTCAGAGCGGCCAGCATTTCATCATTTCTCTTCCTTTATTTTGTTGAAATAAATAATAGTCGCACTCAGCATGATCAAGATATCCTGCTTCTTATTTTTCTTTTCTGTAGGCCTAATTAAATCTTTCTTCTCAAAGGATGTAATAGATAAACAATGATATGTGTGCTGTTTATAGAAAGAGCTATACTCAGTCATCATGATATTGATTAAATGGTGGTGAACAACCAATGATTTTTAACTGATAAACATTATATAAAAGAATCCTTTCTTTTAGGGGCAAGTACCATCAGGTAATACAAACGTTTGCTTGGTGTACATGCGAAGTGACACAGTGTGTAAACTCTGTGTACTTTTATATTCAGTTACAATATTCTTACATTGTGTATTAAAATTGTGTTATCTTTTTCATTCAAAGGTGATTTTTTTATGATGCAAGTACAAATTATTTACTTTTTTCCAGATTAAAGACCCTGTCTTGAAAGAGAGGATGGTTCACTCCCGCCTAACGAACCTCATCGTTGAGCAATGTTTCGGGGACTTGGATTTCAACCTCTTCAAACGGCAAAATGCTTCGTTGTTTCCCCATTCCTCCATCAATCGGCTCAAACGAAACAGCATCTCACAGTTTCTGATGACAGAGTCGAAGAAAGTTCAGGACCATCTTCTAGAGCTGTCTGCGAAAAAGCCACCTGCTTCACGAAAAAGCACGTTCAGGAGGAAAAGAAGATGTGGCACGACGGGAGCTAATTCTCCAGGAACACAGAGAACAGAGGCAGAGCAGAAACGTCAACAGAAGATCCGAGATACAATGGCTAAGCTTGCACCTCATCAAGGGTCTTGTGTACGTCATGGCGATGTTAACCGCCGCCTGTCTGTCCACACCACTGCAGCAAGTAGGCTTTAAGCTGTGAAGGCTGAGATCTTGTACCAGAAACTTGTGCTGAAGCACTCTTTCCGTTACTGAAGGTAACTGGCACACTACCTCAGCTTTTTCACAACTTGAAGCTCTTCTTGTGTGCAGACGAACAGAACTTGATGCAGCAGCGACCATTCCGCCAGCTGCCTGTCGGCCTCGCAAGCATCAGTGACGTGTCACTTCCTCGGATTCTGAGTTATCGGCCACATTAGACTTCTTTTCATAATCTGATGTTGCCAGTGATTCAGTTGCGAAAGAAGACGAGGCCATTTCTGCTTTTTCTTTTGACCGGCCCGGTGAAATGGTAGCCGTCTTTTATTTGGACGACTTTTTTGTTGGTGAGGAGTACCCGCATTGACTTGCCGGAAGAGGCAGAAGTTAACTTTCTTGAAAGATCCAAGGGAGAAAGGTTTTGTTCTGCGCTGGCATCTGCGAGAAGACAGATGTCTGATTAAGAGTAAGTCTGTGTTTGCAGGGGGAGTTGTACTTGTGTCATCTTCCTCATCCAAACGTGCTTTCATGATCAGTTCTCCTGCAAACATCAGAGACCTTTACCAACGTTTCAAGAAAACTTTGTTGTAGTGTGCATTTTTTGTTCAGTGCTGATTGCATAGCTCAAGCAGTGAGCTGGTTTCATTGGTACTTGCATCTGTCCTTTGACTGTGCAGACTATTTCGTAAGGTTCAGATCAAGCCCAGCTGCTATTTCAGACATATTTTCATCAATATATGACATGTACATTATTTCAGGTATCTCTTTACATCTGTTTTCTGTTCATAAGCAGAGCTCATTTTTTTTCTCTGTGCCAAATGGCATCAAAATATGTATAGTGGTTGAAGTTTTACAGTCATATTTGTTTTTTCAACATGTTGTCGATGATACTTTTCTTTTATTTGTAGCATGTTCAACATGAATAACTTGATCTATAATAGTTATTTTCCATTAATATTGCAGCAGAATATATATTCTGACATGTGTCCAAACCGCATAAAAATCCATCAAGGCGTTCAGAAGTTAAGCTAATTTTTGTGTTCCGCGCCGTTGCTCATGTCCACGATATGACATTTTGAGCATTTTCTGGACATTTTTTACCTTATAACAGAAAGGTTTATGTATATTACAGTCTAAAACAAATAGGCTTACTGTTTATATATATATATATATATATATATATATATATATATATATATATATATATATATATATATATATATATATATATATATAATGTATATATATATATATCATCTCACAAAAGATTATTTTAAGTGAGAGATTTTTCACAGTATGGTCACAAAGTTGGACGTCTGTGCATTTTCAGCTCAGTTCCGATTGATGTTTTTCCATTTTTAGCAACTCGTTACTCATCATTGTACTGCATTATGGTTTTCATAGTTGTTTCTGATACGCTCCTGATAATACAGACTGATTGTGAAATAAAAAGATGAAGCCTATATTATCTTCTTAAGTGTCTCTTGTATCCCTTGTTTGAAAATGACTTTTCATTGGGTTGTTGGCCCACGGACGAAAGCCTAAAAGTTTAAACGTTTAAAATGTTGTATCTCAGGAACTAATCAACATATTTCCATTTATTTATTTTATTTATTTATTTTTTTTCCTGTTTGTTTGTTTCGTAAACAATGTAAGGAAAGTCTCAAGTTATAATGAAATTTTGGCTGCCACTGCCTATTTTAAGTCCCTTCTGTTTATAGAAGGGACTTTTTAGAACGGGTCGGGGGGGGGGGGGGGGGGGGGGGCGAATTTTAAAACATGTCCATGATGTCAAAGGCGGGCGTAAGATAAATATTACGTCATGTCTAGTTACGCTAACCTCGCTGCCGAACGTACATTTGGCGCGAAGAGCGGTATGTGCGTATGTATATAATATGTATGTAGTTATTTAGTTATTTGAGTTTAACGCCGAGCAGGTGACTAAGGCCATCGCACGGCGGATGTATGTATGTACGTATGTGTGTGCGTATGAAGTCGGTTGACCCAGATTAGAGTCCGTTATGTTTGTTATATTTACTTGAAATTTCGGATATAGCTAGTTTGGATAAGACATTGGATGAGTTTCGTTAGCAAGCTTTGTATCCTTTTAACATTTTTAGTAAAAATTATTTTTTTTCCGAAAATTATTAAAATAGTAAAAAAATCAAAAAAACATGACTTCTGGAGAAAGTCATACAGTGGCGGTGACTTAAAGAGGCAACACCTTCACCACGCAGACATTGACATAATACTCTAAATATGACGTAATTCTCTCTAACCGCTCTCTCTCTCTCTCTCTCTCTCTCTCTCTCTCTCTCTCTCTCTCTCTCTCTCTCTCTCTCTCTCTCTCTCTCTCTCACAGACATGCGCTCATCTCCAAGAGGCATAGATCCTCATGCGACCTTAGATCGCATGAGGATCTGTCTCTTGGAGCGCGCTTGCATGCGCGCACTAACACGCACGCACACACACACACACACACACACACACACACACACACACACATACACACACACAGAGGGAGACAAAACCATCAGAGTGGGTTACCTACCATTTCATGTGAAAATGGGTTCCCATATTTCTATTTATTCTAGGGCTCTGGAATTGATGCCAATGTTTAGAACTCACCTTATAACTAAGCTCTATAACTTAAAATAAAATAGACATTTTCTAGAAACAGAGCCACTAGATGCCGAAAAAATGGGTTTCTGCCAATAAAGTGGGTGGGTGTCTCTCTCACACAAAAAAACTGGCATTACAGTCAAAATGGGTGTCTTCACAACAGTAGGCGTCTGTAATAAGGTCAAGTTCATGGAATACTTCTTTTTCACATTAATTTTTGTTTCCCAACTTAATGTGTATGTGTGCTTTAACATTCTTTACATTGTATGGTGCAAAATTCAATAAACACTGGCCCGAAACCTTTCGATTGTGATTTTTACAGAGGAAATCTTTTAAACATTGCTGCGTTTTGTCCTTCTGAAGCAAAACAGTTTATCATGGCATTGATGTGAGAATCATCATAATGTATTTAAAGGACTTTTTGTTTTTGTTTTTGGGTACTCTGGAGTTTCAGACAAACAGCAACAGAGCATTTTGAATATTAACCCTTATCATTCGGAATACACCAGTGTGTGCAACTAGTGTGACTGAAATAGTCCAAGGGTTAGTGCCAGAATAGCTTGGTGCCTCTAGGCGCCAAGCTATTGTGGCACCACCCTTGAACTAAAGCCATTGGTCTATGTCCACATCTGTAAGTACTGTAATGTAGCTTGCATAGAATTATGGCAGTGAACAAATTTGAAGCTATTAGCCTCAGTATGACTATGATGCGGGTCAAAAAGTGTGGAAAAATATGAAAGATAGAAAAAGACCCAGACGAAGAAACGAACACTTAACTTATTCTACCTCAGCAAAATTTAAGATCCACCACGATAGTTCAAGGGTGATGCCAGAATAGCTTGGCGCCTATGGGCGCCAAGCTATTCTGGCATCACCCTTGAACTATCGTGGTGGATCTGTGTCCTGCACTGCAACGCAGTCTTCTGAAGACGACTTCAACATTTGGGCTTAACTTATTCTACCCCAGACACACCACAGCAAAATAAAGATCCACCATGATAGTTCAAGGGTGATGCCAGAATAGCTTGGCGCCTATGGGCGCCACGCTATTCTGGCATCACCCTTGAACTATCATGGTGGATCCGTGTCCTGCACTGCAACGCAGTCTTCTGAAGACGACTTCAACATTTGGGGATTCCGGTCTTGGGGTAGAATGAGTTAAAATGACAGAACAGAACACTGACATTAATTAATTAAGTTCTGACAACATAAGAAATCACTTGAAACTTCAGCCTTTATTTAACGTCTTTCGTGTCCAACAACCAACCATTCTTTCATTTGCAGAGTTTTTAAAATGGTATGCAGTACAACCAACCATTCTTTCATTTGCAGAGTTTTTAAAATGGCATGCAGTATATTACAAAATGATCCGCCGCCCCCCCCCCCCCCCCCCCCCAATAACACTCTTGTAATCAATCTTTACATTGTCAATGGTTTTCTTATCTTATTATTGTCTTTTGTCCCCAGCCGGCTGTTTCGTTTTGCAAATCCAAAGGTTATACAGTATGGCAAAATGATCCAGGCGTCCATCAGATTAAAAAGAAAGCAGGCTATACATGCTGAAACCACCCCAATAATAACACTCATGTAATAAATCTGTATGAAATCGAAAATGCCGCGAGTGACGGGGAACCTCAATTCATTTCTTTTGTAACTTTTTCAGTCTGTTGCGGACGTAATCCTTAACTCTTAAACGTTTGCCTCCCTTGACATCGATGGAATTCCATCGATGCTTTCACAGTGGAATTTTCCACTGCTATGAAAAATTTAGAATCGTCTTTTTTTTTAAATTTCACTAATTTTATTAGTTGTATAGGGTTCACATTAATGTTTGAATGACTCCATGCTGTAAAAATACGAAATATATTAAAATAAAATAAAATAAATTCGCATCCTATCACGTACTTGCTCTCTGCAAATTCTTGTGCATTTGTGCTACGTTTACGTATTTCAGTCACTTTGTCTTCATGAGGATAGAACATACATTTATAAAGCAATTTTAACATACTTGGGCTTGTTTTGTCAGGAATTGTAGTGGCTTTCAGAATTAACTTCTTTTAGTGACTGTTGTACAGTAATAAAAAAATTTTCTTCTTTGCGACTATTGAATGTTTAATATTTTGCGGTAAAATAAAAATAAAATTTAGACATTGAACCCTTCTTCATGATTTACAGTGTAATTATTTCTTGTTGTTAGTGTGCCTGTTTGAAAGAAAATTCAATTTGCTTTCAACTGATATATAATATGTCTATAATATGTTAACACTTGCACTAGTTTTGTGTATTTTTAACCATTTACCTGTTGCGCTGTCAAAAATGCATACAATTTGCACGAACGTTTAAGAGTTTTAATGTTTGTCCAGCGCCTATGTCTAAGTGCAGGCTCCTCTGCCATTGCGTACTGTATCTCGGCCTTTCCAGGAAGTTTGTTTATGACGAGGTGTGTCTTGAAACGAGTTTGAACAGCTTTCTCTTCAGCTTCCCCCCATGGTTTCCTTGTAAATCTAGCTTTCTTTCGAACAGGAGCTGACGCAGTACTGTCATCACCAAAACTATCTAGATTGTCATCAGGCTCTGGACGTCTTTTCTCCGTCATGCTCATCGATTCCTGTGTTGCTGACTTGCTACTTGCTTCATTCACAGGTGCTGTTCCCCCCGAGACCTCTCTGCCAGTTTCTGATGTGTCTTCATTGTCAAAGTCAATCTCTTCATCATCGCCCAGCTCAGCTCTAATGCAACTCTCAAAATCTGTCATCCCATTGTTAACTGACAGAAGAATCTTTGCCACTTTTGCCTTTTGAAGGACGTCTTGAGGTTGGCGGTAGATATGGCGATGTATCCGAATATCATGGCCAAGGAAATCTGCCAGCTGATCCTGGTCTAACTCCGAGATGGCCATTGACTGAGCCAAAGTTGCAACCTGCTTCCGCAACTGAGTAAATGTGAACATGGCTGGGTATGACACCCCTGCTTCTAGGGCATGGGCCTTCAGAACATCATGGCCTCTGTAAGGCCTCTGACCAGAAGGTGTGGCAAAGATGTACTGGGAATCAGCGAGAGCTGGCACTGATTGCCTCATTTGAAGGATTCTGTCCACAGTTGTCATCATCTTCTTCGTCAGCAAAACGGGAACACTCCTATTAAACTTGCCTCTGTTTTCCACTTGCTGAAAATGATTCACCATTTTCTTCTCAACCTCTGTGAGACCTTTCAAGATATCTTGATTGGTGATCGATCCAATCTTAGCATTCTGGAAGTCTGACACCTTCATTCTCTGAACTTCTCCCCCTCGTTTTCGGTTGAAAAGTGATACAGCACAAAGAGTTGCTTTAACCACTGTCGGATAATCTTCCGAAACCATCCTTGTCTCAAGAAGCTGTTGGACCTTCCTCACATCTTCACATGATGGGATCAGCTTGGGTTTGTTCATGGTCATTTTCCCGACCGACTGGGCTGCTGTAGCGGACACACACTCATACCAGTCCCCGTTGAAGACAGAGTCAAACCGCTGCGCCTCAGAGAGCTCCTGTCGCCACCTGTCGTCTGAACCCTGCCCAAGCTGTTTGGATGCCTGTGACTGTTTGATCTGTGAACACTTTTTCAAAGCATGGCCTATGCGCATTGCGAGATTGCCTTTTTTGAACTGATGTGTGTCCTCATCAAAATCTGCTAGCTCTTTTACAGCTAGGACAACATGATCAAAGCTAGCTGAATTGATCACAGCATTTAAACTTGCGATTTTCATTTCTGACCTCACTCTGATAATCTTTAATAGTCTCCCTAACTCCCGCATCCTGGAGCTGATTTGTCCAGCCGTGTGTTCTTCAATGTCCCTGCGGTCAAATAATCTCTTTCCATACTCAAGAAGCAAGGGGTCAGTTCTGATGAGACGGCTTATCTCATCATCTCTCTGGCTGGCCAAGACCTTGTGATAGAATGAAAATTCAACGTCTAAGGGTATTGGAAGCATTAGCCGACCACGGCGCGCCGCGTCTCCTCGCCGAGTGATCTGAAACCCTCCTGGCTTCTGATTTTGAGTGTACAGAGATCAGCTTTTTTTTGATAGAGCCCTTTGCAATGGCTACAGGCGAGAAGGTCGTCTACCTTACTAGTTTTGGTGCGATACTTAGGAATCAAACATCCGGATTTGTTTTCAAGAACAGCAACGTTATGCATGTAATCACCCTCATCTTGTAGTCTGATCCATGCTCGACGTCTCTGCTTGGTCCCTTTTTTCATCGACAAAATTTTAGCAACGTCTGCCTCATCTGCATGGACATCTTGTAAGTGCGTGCTCATTTTCAAGACAAGCTTGCCACACAATTTGCATGCATGTTTCTTGTCCCATTTGTACTTTCCTTTCCCTCTCTGCGACACGTGCACACCTGTTTCTTCTGTAAGTGCTCTTTCCCCACTCTTTCCAGCATCATGTTCCTCCTGCCTATCCACATTCTCATTGCCACCCCCTAACGCACACTGCACCTTGCTGGTACTAGCGTCACCAACACCTGGCCACCCCGAACCTGCCACTTTGATGAAATCTAACATAGTCGATACAATACTGTCTATGTCAGAGATCCCAGCAATTGATGCCGACACACCCTCTGAATCCGGTGAGCTCGAGCCAGGAACAAACTCCTCGTCATCACTGCCCTCGTATTGCGATGCGCTGGCACTACTCTCAGTCTCGGGTCCATCCCAGGCGCCATTTGCCAACTGGAGAAAGAAAGAAAGAAAGATTGAAACCAAAGCTGCATTAGAAACAGAAACAGCCCAATTTTGGTTTAAGGGGCCTTGCACAAGAATAAAAAGAGTAATCCCGTGTATGACCGATTTACATATGTGTGACCTCGGTGACGAGGGCTGGCTTCTGCAGCAGTCAAAATCCACGTTTTCTGAAAATGCAAGCAGTTTTCACACATTTGTCAACCCTGCGTGACCCTTTGAGAGAGGTCACTCAAATTGGCATGTTTAAAAAGGTCTTGCCACAAAGTATCCTTGGGCCAAGCTTGAAGAATGTGGCTTGAACAGTCTCCGAGAAAATGCCACCGTTAACTCATTATACCCCCAGACACACCACAGCAGGATAACAGGGGTGGGATTCTAGTAACAAAGAAAACGCGGAAAATCAAACGACGGGGGGGGGGGGGGGGGGGGGGGGGGGTGGGGGGGGGGGAGCGGCATGTCCTTCATTTTCAGCGGCCGAAAAATCAAACGACAGGGGGAGGGGGGGGGGGAGGGGGATAGGAGCGTGTCCACCGTTCGCCAAAGTATCCAAAAACCGACAGGGGGAGCGAGACCAAACACACCCGAAAATGGACTTTGTTATGACACTCCTGATCTGCAGTATAAAAATGGAATGTGCGTACCAGTTTATGTTCGGATGCACACTAAACGGCACTCTGTCTTGGACAATATCCTTTTTCACCGACATTTTTCCACTGCGACCTAAAGCTACCGGAAGTGTCGGGCGATAGTGAACCAAACTACATACAAATCCAACCCATTTGAGATTTTTTTGCCATTTAAGAAAAAAAAAATTTTTCGTCTTTTTCGTTGTTATTAGACGTGGAAAATAAATATGCTTCAGCGGAATTGTGAAAGAATTCCGCGGAAATCCGCGGAAACGTGGAAGAATCCCACCCCTGGGATAAGGATCGACCATGATAGTTCAAAGGTGATGCCAGAACAGCTTGGCGCCTACGGGCGCCAAGCTATTCTGGCATCACCCTTGAACTATCATGGTCGATCTGTGTCCTGCGCTGCAATGCGGTCTTGAGAGGACAGGGGCAAAATTTAAGGATTTTGGTGTTGGGGTAGAATGAGTTAAAGTTTACCATGGACGACGGACGGACGACCAGTGGCCCAGAACATAAACTCACTTTTGCTTCGCACGCACGCCAGCCAATAAAATGAAGATGATCATAGAATCACTTTACTTACCAGTTTGTAATTGGGAGCATTCCGCTGCCGTCCATGCACCCTCCTACCAGACGCACCCTCTGTGGCAGAGGCTGGGGGGCCATGATTCTGCAGCATAGATCCCGATGGGTTTGGACATCCTGCTGCCATCCGGCGCTGGGTGTGTGCAGAAAGTCCTGAGCCGGTGTGACCAAAACGGTGTTGCTGAGAACATATCCAATACAACCATGTAAACCAACTGACATTTTGAATCAGATTGATTGTACATTGCTTAACGTCCCGACAGCCACAAGGCTTTCTTAGGACGTGCCTGCACTGCTTGTGAAAAAAACACCTAAACAGAACATTGCCATGTATGTCGCCTGCCGGTCAAATACGTTAACTCATTCTACCCCAACACCAAAATCCTTAAATTTTGCCCCTGTCCTCTCAAGACTGCATTGCAGTGCAGGGCACAGATCGACCATGATAGTTCAAGGGAGATGCCAGAATAGCTTGGCGCCCGTAGGCGCCAAGCTATTCTGGCATCACCCTTGAACTATCATGGTGGATCCTTATCCTGCCGTGGTGTGTCTGGGGTAGAATGAGTTAAATAAACCTAACACATGGGGCCAAGACATAAAGCTAAGACCATTTAGCAACACACATCCAATATCAAGAGCTACAGGCAGTGCAGACAGTAGGGAGAGTTTTAAAAAGGCAAATACAGGTGAATGGACAAAGGGTAGACAGAAACACATGCCCCAGAATAGAGAGAAAAACCCACCCTGTGGGGCTGACCAGGGTGACCATGAGAACTAAAAACTGGCAATACAGTAAAAAGCGACACTTCAGTTGCACATTCCTAAAGACCTGTTTGTGGACGTTTGTTCTTCGAATCGCGAGGCAGTTTTGCGAACGAGGATTGAAATCTGGCGCCATTTTTGTTTTTAAAAAACAAAGTCAACTGATACTGTGCATGCATGTGGCAAGTTAACACATGTCAGAAGAAAAAAAAAGAAGAAACAAAATCGCGTGGCAGATTGACCTTGTAATGGGGTTATTGAACGAATTCCTTTCATTGAAGAAGAAAGCTTTTGTTAAAATCGTGGGGTTCTATTATCATTTACTACAAGACTCAACGGTCAGAGCGGAGAGGAAGACACGGACCGAGCCACGGTTGAAGCAGACGCCTTATTTTTCTGGGCCAAACGGGTATCGGGGATTGGAGGCATCTCTCAGTTAAATAACTGCACTGAACAAGTACATTTGGGCGTGCTCTTAACTAAGAAATATTGCATAAAGTACCTCTGCAAACGCGAACGAATGGCCGGTGACCGTTGGAGACGAAAGACGTTTAAACAAGGGAAACAACTCCGTTCATTGGTGTTGGGCCAACCAATCAGCGATCATCAAATTGATCTGAAAACACTCCGGCCGCTTCCGTGTTCACACACAGGCCCACGCCATCCCTGAAACACAACCATGAAGTAAATCTGTTAAAATGGGGACATCGTATTTTGATATTTTTTTCTGACTTTTGAATGAAAGATAATACAGAAACAACCCTCAGAAAAAATGGGTGTCTGACTTGGTCACCCAGAACTTCACACACACCCATTTTGCATAAGGATGGTAAAGAAAGTAACCCATTTCAGTGATTTGGTGTACGCACACACACACACACACACACACACACACACACACACACACACACACACACACACACATACACACACACACACACACATACACATCGTCGCGCTTTCAGAAGAGCATTCAGGTGACCCGATATAGCTAGTTGGAGAAAGACATTGGATGAGTTCGTTAGCTTGCTTTGTACCCTTTCAACTTTTTCAGTAAAAAATAATTCTTTTCAGAAAAAAACAAAACAGTAAAATACCTTGACATGTGGAGAAAGTCAGTCAGTGGCGGTGACGTAAAAGAAGCAATTCCGTCACCACGCAGACATACTCTAAATATGACGTAATTCTCTCTCTCTCTCTCTCTCTCTCTCTCTCTCTCTCTCTCTCTCTCTCTCTCTCTCTCTCTCTCTCTCTCTCTCTCTCTCTCTAACGCATCACTTGAGTAACAGACACCATGCGTTACCCTTGTGCTGCCTTACATCTGACTGAATGTGTGTGCGTGTGAGTGTGTGTGTGTGTGTGTGTGTGTGTGTGTGTGTGTGTGTGTGTGTGTGTGTGTGTGTGTGTGTAACGCATCACTCGAGTAATGGGTGTTTTACTTTATTCTTGTGCTGCCTTACAACTAGCATACATGTGCGCATCGGCGTATGTCAGTATGTGTGTGTGTGTCTGTGTGTGTGTATGTGTGATATTTTCAATTCCTCAATAGTTACAGTTGATGTTTAGTGTTCAATAGTTTACTTTTGAAGTTTTAACTTTACGCATTCAGTTTTTAGTAATTGTAACGCATCACTTGAGTAATAGGCACCATGCGTTACCCTTGTGCTGCCTTACATCTGACTGAACGTGTGTGTGTGTGTGTGTGTGTGTGTGTGTGTGTGTGTGTGTGTGCGCGCGCGCGCGCGCGAAATATTTCTGTTTATTATTATTATTATTATTATTATTATTATTATTATCATCTCTTCTTTTATTTTTATTTATTTGTCATGTTATCTTTTCTGCTGTTATATTTATTTAAAATGCTATTAAGGACAGACGTGTAAAAAGGCCTGCGTGCCTACTGTCTTCATCCTTAGAAAATAAAGTTTCAATTCAATTCTCTCTCTCTCTCTCTCTCTCTCTCTCTCTCTCTCTCTCTCTCTCTCTCTCTCTCTCTCTCTCTCTCTCTCTCTCTCTCTCTCTCTCTCTCTCTTATCTGGGCAGTGGCGCTCTCTCGAGTAAGTCGCACATCAACATCGCTCCGTGTTTCAGAGACATTTGCGTTAGCAGTTCTTGTCTGTGATGTGTGATTTTTGGCAGATTGTTTTGTGATGGTGTTTTCTCACGGAAATTACTTTTACAGTGATGTGGATCTCATAATCTGTGAGTTACAAACATTTTAATTTTCACAATATTTTCCCCCATGGGATGCTTGAATCGTATACGATGTACAGCCTCTTTGTGTGACGCTTGGCGCCAGCCTGGCGTTCCTACAACTAACAGTGGCCACCTGTGTTTGGTTTTGACATTAACATCGCTCATTCTCCCTGACTGTGGCCGTCGCTCAAGATCTATGTGATGCTTCCCAGCCCTTGACACTCGCTCTCGTCACGCTTGAGCGCGCCGGCTGGTAATCGACGCAGAGTGAACAAGATGGCGAGATTGGCCCTCGCTACGAGACAGCATCACCTCAGCGTGGAACTCTCCAGCTGCTGCAGAATGCAGGCCCCTCCCGTCTAATTCACTATCCCACCATCTTCCCTCCACCACCACACCCTCCCCTCAGCCGTCCACCTTCCTTTCACCGTGGGCCCTGTCACCCGAGCTGCACAAGCGAAATATGCCATCGACGCGTCAATAGAGCGCATACGGCAAACGCTGGACCCTATCCAAAAGACGTTCTAGAATGCAAAGCTGCCGTTGTGGAGATATGTTCTCTACACACGGTACATTACTAAATGCCCGACTGCAATCAACACCGACTGGTTTGATTATGAGGAAACAAACAACCAGTCCGCCATCATTTCAGTCCCCACTCCAATAGTTGGCGCCTCTCCTCCCAATCTCTTCAAGACATTCCTTCAATTGTACCTTCAGTCGCGCAAGCTAATTACCATCACCCTCTACCATACAGCAGGTACCGTGCTTGTACAAGGAATCGCTTGTCGGCAGTGGGTGGACGAAGAGTTTGACAAAATGAAAAGAATAGTCGCCATTATGTCTGATGAAGATATTACTTCACCCATTGAACCCGCCTTTACCTCCCAGTCATCCCTCCTACCTATTATCCCCCATCTCAAGATGTACCCCACCCAGCAGAAAACCATGAGGCCTACAACATCTGTAAGTCTAAACAAACTGGCTCCTCCTACAGCCCTCCCCTCCCTGGCGATCCATCCAATGGCCAGCGCCCAACTGAAGAGACCCCCTCGACTGACACCGTCACGTCAAACGTCACTATTCCCATCACGGCGGTGGATTCAACGGATGAACGACCCATCTCTCCGGGCAGTGATATCATCAGTGTGCAACCAACCTCCGGGTTGACCCCGCCCACAGCCCACTCAACTGTTGACTGTGGAAATAATCACCCACAGCTCCGCCCACCAACGGGTACAACCGTGGCTATTGAAATCACCGATATCCCGGACAAGGGCGTCAACGCAGCCCCTTTAACACCATGCGCCCTGGTTCCTCTGACTGAGAGTACGGCACTGAGACTCATCATCGCCCTGCAACATCAACTGGCCGAGTCTACAACCGCCATCACCACTCTCCAGTCAGAGCTGCGTCAGTGCCGTGCCGAGCTGCAGGGTGTTAGGAAGGAGTGTGCTGACCTCAACAGACAACTTGGCATCCCTTGTCCTCGACAGCGAGGTAAAGGCCAAAAAGGAAATCAAGGCTACTGATACAGGGCTGCGAGAGTTGATGAACACAACTACAGCAGGGATGAAAAACGACCACGCTGTACTCGCCAAAAAGATGAGCAACCTCGTTTCCTCCAGAGACTGTCCTGCAGGAAAGCTAGACCAAATCAACAAACGCCTTGACACTTTCGTTAGCCAGTCCATTGCGATAAAAAAAAAAAAAAACTCATGCTCAACAACCTTCCCCAGCACCCTCCACTTCTGCACCCTCCTTCCAGCACAATCATGCTGACATTGTCAGCGTTGAATTCCTAGCCAACGTGTCAACATCAAACAGGTTCCAGGGTTTGGGCTAGGATGATAATCAGTCTCCTGTCCTCCAGCCCCAAAATACCGGCGTGAAAAAGGGACAGCAAACTTACAAGCAGCAGGACAGCAATATGACACCACTGGACAGACTCCGCAGAATGAAAATCCGCCCTGAGGTAAACACTCTTCTCATTGCAGATTCTGTCACCAAATTCATCGATGAGAAGAGGATGACGACTGCTGACTCTTTGGTGCAGAATCTGTCAGTGTCAGGCCTCAGGGTGGATCACCTGGATCAGTGGCTGAGTGCACAACCCATAAACCCTAATATACGGACTGTCACCATCCACGTCGGCATCAACAGCTGCTGGGATGGGGCTGTCAGCCAACAGACCTGGCTCAAACTTTGTGGCCTGCTGTCAGCAAAGTTCCCCAAAGCCAGACTACAAATGTCTTCCCTCCTCCCGACACGTGGCAGCCATCATCCCCAACACCGAACTGCACACGACTCAAACAAAGCCCTCAAAACTGTGTGCAAACAGGAAAAGGTCACGTTTATCGACCACACATCAACTTTGCTGTCAAGCAGAGGTGCACCCAAGTAGCTCATGTATTATGATAAGCTGCACCCCAGCGGCCACGGTGTTAGTGCACTGGCGCGCTGACCTGCCGCCGACGTCCCCGGGTGAGGACAGACGGGCCGCACAGAGCAGTGGCCACTCATCCGATCCGCGTCCTCTCCCCGGGTCACAGTACACTGGTGAGGACAAGCGTATTACGCAACACCACCAGCAGCCCGGGCCGGCCCCCGACGCTCTTGAGCCAGCCCCTGGTCAGGCCGCTGATAGGCGTCAGTCTACTGCGACCAACAGCAGTGGCCTGGAGGCTTCTCGCAGGTCTCGGGTACACACCACCACCCCTCTGTGTCAGGAACAGAGGCATAGTCGGCCGCTACAACTGTCCGCTGCTACGGAGTACCCTTTCTTACCACCTACTATGACAGCGAGCCATCTTTCAGCGCCTAATACCAGAGGATGGGAGAAGAGGGGATTAGCCCTCACTGCCTCGCCTCTTGATTCATATCAAGTTCAGGCGCTAAGTGTTAGCATTGCACAAGCGATATTGCAATTCTCTCTTCTCTTGGCTTGACTTCGCGAACGAAGATTCTATAGGGCTTGCCCACGTCGTCTGCAGGCATTTTCGTGGCTGCGGAGGCCAATCCGGGACAGGCAGGTTCGACCGCAGTGGCTGCAGGGGAAGGTCTGGTCAGGGTTCTGACTACGGCAACTCGGTTTTTTCTCCGTTTCTTCTGCAATTCTACTCACAGCAGTATCCCCCACCCTACCCCATTACCCTCCACCTCGCCGCACGCCCCCCCCCCCCTTCCGCCCTCCCCCCTTTCCGCCCCTTCTCCCCTCCCCCGGTGTAATTAGGGAAGTTAGGGATGTTTGTTGTAACGCAGACTGCATTGATTTTGTTGGTTCGCGTTGTAGAACACTGCAAGCTGAACGTGGACACTCGTGTGTATTCAGTGCCAAGTGCCGTTCACATATATATCAATAAATAAAACTGTCGTTTGAAACAGTGTTCGTGACTGCTCGGGTGGACAGAGTTTCTGCGTCATTTTTCTTTTCTTTTAGGTTGTGTGCTATTTTTCTCATTTGCATTCTCTATCAGGAAATAAACATGCGCCCCTGCGGAGGAGACGCGTCAAACACGCATCACTCCCGCCGTGGCTTACTCAAGACATCATTCAAGCCATAAGGGTGAGAGATGATCTGAGACAGAAGAAGCGCTTCACTGAATTTAAACGTGAGCGTAATCGCGTAAAATCTCTTGTGAGACAGGTTAAAAAATCTGTCATTGATCGCTTGATTAAACAAGACAAAGACATGTCCACGCTCTGGCGCGCTATGGCCGTTGTGACTGGAGGCAAGTGTAATAAATCTCCTTTAATCCCTTCTGATCTGACTGCAGACGTGTTTAACGACCATTTCCTCTCAGTTGTCGAGTCTCTTGTCCCTTCAGAAGCAAGTTCTCAGTCCTACTCTTGCTCAGACAGTTGACTTTTGTAGAACGTGAACTGCAGGATCTGATCCTTTCGTGATTCCACCACTGGCAGTGCACGAAGTCGGTAGGGCAATTAGTTCAATGAAGAATAAGAAATCGTCCAGGCCAGATTAAATCAGCCCCCAAATACTTAAATTAGCTATTCCTTATGTTATTGAAACAATAACCTATATTTATAACTTGTGCATTTAAACGAATATTTTCCCAAAGGAACTTAAAAAAGCCAAGGTTACACCCCTCCCGAAAACAAGAGATATGAATAATGTTAATAACTATCGCCCCATCTCACTATTGTCCATCCTTAGTAAACCACTTGAACGGCATATCCATAAACATATCTTGGAATATTTAGAAAATCATACATTAATCCATCCCCTTCAGTCGGGATTCAGACCAAAGCACAGCTGTCACACGGCCCTAGCACGTCTAACTGATGTGTGGCTACGCGCAATAAATCAGGGCGAATTTACTGGCGCTGTATTTATTGACTTAAGAAAAGCCTTTGATCTTGTAGGCCATAAATTTCCAAGCTAAATGTGTACTTCGGTAGTTCGTTTGGTAATAAATGCATTTTCTTCCTCAAATAACTACAGCCAGAAATCTCTTTACGACCATGGCACAACTCCACTTTTCGCCTCATACCTTAGCGACAGACAGCAGCGCGTCATGGTCAATGGATCATACTCCTCAAACGGATTAGTAACACGGGGAGTTCCCCAGGGTTCAGTCCTATGGCCTCTTCTGTTTTGCCTCTTTATAAATGACCTGCCACTACATTTGACTAGCGACAAAATTTCATGTGATTTATTCGCTGATGACGCCACAATTCACACCCCGGACAAGAGTACTTCACTTACTTATGCCTGTCACCCCTCCCAGGGTATCGGCCGTCGACGAGAGACCTCCAGCGACTCCTGTCCTGTGCTTCTCCTTCGATTTTACTCCAGGTGGTTCCCAGTCTCTTGATGTCTGCTTGTAGGTCTCGACGCCAGGTGTTTCTCGGCCTGCCTCTTTTCCTCTTTCCGTGGGGGTTCCATGACAATGCCTGCCTAGTGATACTGGAAACTGGCTTTATCAGACTGTGACAATCCATCCCCATCTTCTTTGTCTAATTTCATTCTCTTCTGTTATCTGCTCTGTTCTCTCCCAGAGTCTGACCTTGCTGATCTTCTCTGGCCAGTGGATTTTCAAGATTCTTCTAAGGCAACTGTTTATGAAGATCAGTACTCTGTTGACTGTGGTTTTTGCCAACCTCCAAGTCTCTGCTCCATATAGGAAAACTGCTTTTACGTTTGAGTTGAAAATCCGGACTTTGGTGTGTTGTGACAGCTCTCTGAAACTCCACACTTTTTTTCAGCTGGAGAAAGGCTGCTCTGGCTTTACCAATTCGTGCTCTGACATCTGCATCAGTGCCACCTTTTCTGTCGATGATGCTCACGAGATAGGTGAAGGACTCCACTTCCTCCAACAGGGTGTCGGCAAGCAAGACTGGTTCTTCCCTGGTTGCGTTCAGCCTCATTGTCTTTGTTTACTGTTTGTGGAAAGTGAGATCCCCACCCGGGTCTGCTCTGGGGGACTTGGGTGGGGTTAGATACTTTTTAGTTCCCAGGGTCACCCTGGTCAGCCCCACAGGGTGAGTTTTTCTCTCTATTCTGGGGCATGTGTTTCTGTCTACCCGAGGTCCATTCACCTGTATTTGCCTTTTTAAAACTCTCCCTACTGTCTGCACTACCTGTAGCTCTTGATATTGGATGTGTGTTGCTAAATGGTCTTAGCTTTATTTAGGCCCTATGTGTTAGGTTTATTTAACGTATTTGACCGGCTGGCGACATACATTCAATGTTCTGTTTAGTTTGTCCGACAAACTCTCCTCATAGCCTCACACATTTCAGCATACGCATCCTTTGGCAAAATACATCCCACTTCATCCGCTTCCTTCCAACGGGGTGTCAGCAAGCAAGACTGGTTCTTCCCTGGTTGCGTTCAGCCTCATTGTCTTTGTTTTCTGTTTGTGGAAAGTGAGACCCCCACCCGGGTCTGCCCTGGGGGACTTGGGTGGGGTTAGATACTTTTTAGTTCCCAGGGTCACCCTGGTCAGCCCCACAAGGTGAGTTTTTCTCTCTATTCTGGGGCATGTGTTTCTGTCTACCCGAGGTCCATTCACCTGTATTTGCCTTTTTAAAACTCTCCCTACTGTCTGCACTGCCTGTAGCTCTTGATATTGGATGTGTGTTGCTAAATGGTCTTAGCTTTATTTAGGCCCTATGTGTTAGGTTTATTTAACGTATTTGACCGGCTGGCGACATACATTCAATGTTCTGTTTAGTTTGTCCGACAAACTCTCCTCATAGCCTCACACATTTCAGCATACGCATCCTTTGGCAAAATACATCCCACTTCATCCGCCGCAAAGTGACAGAATCCTTTTTCGCGGACAGGCTTGGCACTTACCATCCGCGCGGCTTGAACATTCGCCCCTAGGGATGTATGCTCGGCCTGATGGGTAGTTGGTGCCAGACTTGACCTCACTGTTGATTCTGGATGCTACCTTTGAGTGTGTGTGTGTGTGTGTGTGTGTGTGTGTGTGTGTGTGTGTGTGTGTGTGTGTGTGTGTGTGTGTGTGTGTGTGTGTGTGTGTGCATGTGCGTGAGCTGCAGCAGGCACGAGTGAATGCGAATGTATGCAGTGACGTGTATGTATATAGACGTAAGTTTTGTGCTACGTGTTTTGTGCATGTGTATTTGCGTCATTATGTTTGTGTGGGTTTTTTTTTTTTTTTTTTTTCTTTTTTTACGTCATTCTAAATTCTCTCTAGACAGGATGACGTCTTTTCTTTCTGTCGTGTTCTTTTCTGTTCTACGTTTGTTTCCATGTCACATGAGGAAGGATTTTTTATCGGAAACGTCGTTATTTGTTTCTATTTTAAAGGGTTTTCTACCACTATCTTCTGTTTTTCTTTCACGTGAAACCCTAGCGGCAACAGTTTTACTACATTCTGTTTAGTTTGTTTGTTTGTTTTTTTCTCACAAGCAGTGCAGGCACGTCCTGAGAAAGCCTTGTTGCTGTCGGGACGTTAAGCAATGTACAATCAATCAATCAATGGAAAGTGAGGCCCACTTGGGACGAGATGTCAACAAGCCTCGTGGTCTTGTCCTGCATTTGTTGATGAGTGTGGGACAGTAAAGCCAAGTCGTCTGCAAAATCGAGGTCGTCAAGCTGTGTCCACAGGGTCCACTGTATTCCGCGTCTTCTCTCCTCTGTGGTCCTCTTCATGACCCAGTCTATGGCCATGAGGAAAAGGAACGGAGACAGCAAACACCCCTGCCTGAGCCGGTTCTGACCTGGAGCTCCCTGGTGAACTCCCCTTCATGGATCACGCGACATGTCATGCCATCGTAGCTGCTCTTGATCAGGCAGACGAGTTTTGTGGGTACACCGTAGTGTCGTAGGAGTTTCCACAAAGTCTCTCGATCCACGCTGTCAAATGCTTTCTCGTAATCCACAAAGTTGACGTACAGTGGGGAGCTCCACTCCAGAGACTGCTCCACGATGATGCGGAGAGTGGCAATCTGGTCCGTACACGATCGGTTTTTCCTGAATCCTGCTTGATGGTCTCTCAGCTGGGGGTCGACGGAGCTCTTCATTCTCTCCAGGATGATTCTGTTCAAGACCTTTCCTGGTACTGACAGCAAGGTGATTCCTCTGTAGTTGGAACACTTGCTGAGGTCGCCTTTCTTGGGAAGCTTGATTAGGTACCCCTCCTTCCAGTCAGCCGGCATCACCTCCTCTTCCCAGATCTTTCGAAACAGTGGGTACAGCATTTCTACAGTTGTTTCTAGGTCTGCTTTCAGAGCCTCCGCTGGGATGCCATCTGGCCCTGCTGCTTTGCCATTCTTCAAAAATGCCACTGCTCTTCTGATCTCTTCCCAGCTGGGTCTGTCACAGCTGATGGGTAGGTCAGTCTCTGCTGGCTGGATGTCTGGGGGGTCGGGTGGGGTGGGTCTGGTCAGTAACTCTTCAAAATACTCGGCCCATCTGTCGAGTTGGTCTGCCCTGTCTGCAATAGGCTTGCCTTCTTTGTCTCTTACTGGTCTTTCTGTATGGCCATACTTGCCAGACAATCTTCTGGTAATGTCGTAAAGCTGTTTCATGTTGCCGCTGCCTGCTGCCTTTTCTGCCTCTGCTGCTAGGCCGTCTGTGTAGGCTCTCTTGTCTGCCCTGATACTCCTCTTCACCTCGCGGTTGGCTTCCGAGTATTCTTCATGTGCCCTTGCTTTGGCTGCTCTCGTGCGACCGTTGTTAACAACTGCTTTCTTCTGCTTCCTCCCTTCTATCTTCTTCAAGGTCTGTGCCGACAGCCAGGCCTTGTGATGGTGTTTCTTGAACCCCACAGTGTCTTTGCAGGTTGAGTTCAGTGCCTCTCTAACTGCCTTCCACTGCTGCTCTGTGGTGACCGCCTCCTCTTCATTTACTAGCTCCTGTAGCGCTTGAAACCGGTTGGACAGCACCAGTTTGAACTCTTCTCTCACTCCAGTCTCTCTCAGGAGGCCTACATTATAGTGCTGTCTTCTTGTTGTCCCTGTACTGCTTTTCTTTAACTTGAGCTTTATTCTTAAGATAAGCAGATGATGGTCTGAGGCGACATCTGCTCCCCTCCTCACTCGAACATCTTGAAGGGATCTTCTAAATTTCTTGCTAATGCAGATATGGTCTATTTGGTTCTCTGTAGTATGGTCAGGTGAGACCCACTTTGCTTTGTGTATTCTTCTGTGTGGGAAGATGCTGCCTCCAATGACAAGTCTGTTTAGAGCACAAAAGTCTACGAACCTCTACCCGTTCTCACTCATCTCCCCTAGTCCCTGTCTTCCCATCACCTCTTCGTATCCGGTGTTGTCCTCCCCTATTTTGGCATTAACATCGCCCATGATGATGGTGATGTCTCGCTCCGCACATGTGTCCACAGCACTCTGGAGTCGGTCGTAGAACTCTTGTTTCTCTTTTTCGTCACTGTCATTAGTAGGCGCATAACACCGGATGACGTTCTTCTTGATCTTTTTTCCTGGTTCTAAAGGCTGCTGTGATAATTCTTGGCCCAAGAGGTTCCCAGCCCATCAGCGCTCTCTGTGCCACTGGTGACAGCATGAATGCTACACCTTCTGTAGGGGGTGTGGGGGGGGGGGGGGCATTCTCCTCTTCATGACCTGAATACAGAATCATCTCCCCACTTAAGAGCCTTTTCTGGCCAGACTGCGTCCATCTGGCTTCACTGATACCTAGTAGGGAAAGGTTGTACTTTTGCATTTCCGCTGCTATCGGGCGGACTTCCCGCTCTGGTACATGGTCTTGACATTCCATGTGCCCATGATTGTGTCCCTGGATAGAGAGAGGCGGCTCGGTCCTGTGGCTTCCGAAGACTTCCGGCTTTCACCACACGACGTCATAAATCTTCTGGTAGAAGAACCTTCCTCCTCCAGGAAAGGAATTGCTGTTTGTTTGTTCGTCGGCGTTTTTGTAGCTATTTCTTTATTTGCAGGGTTGGGAAGCTACCCCCACGCCCAACCCCCTTACAAGGAGGACCAGGGGTTTTCTGTCGGGGTCTCCTTCCCTTAGACCATGTTGGTTCACGGCACCTTATTTCATTCGGTGCACCCCTCTCGCGAGGGACCCCCTATCCACCACCCAAGGGACGCGCCTCAACGCCATATGGTCCCAGCGCGAGGCCCGGACAAGAGTATTGATTCTTTAAATGGCCGTTTGCAGCAGGGTTTTAGCGAAATTTCCACTTGGTGCGCAAACAATGAAATGATTTTAAATCCTTCCAAAACGGAATGCATAACGATAGCAACCCGTCGGAAGCACCAGCTCAAGCCACTTACACTCAGCCTGACTATCCATAATGACATCGTTACTCAGTCCACAGAACACTGATTACTTGGTGCAATTGTTGATGACCAGATGAAGTGGCAATTGCACATAAATGCTGTATGTAAAACTGTTGCCAGAAATGTTTTTATGCTTTCAAAGATGAAGTACTTTATCGATGTTGATGCCCGCAAGTTATTTTACAATGCACACGTCAAATCCCACATCGATTATGCGTCCACGATATAGGATGGCAGCGGTGACATACACTTGAAGAGGCTTAACTCTCTGCATCGGAGAGCAGCGAAACATATCCTGCCTGATTCAGCCCTGACAACTGACGAAAGACTTGAAAAACTGAAAATGCTACCTCTTAGCAAGCATCACTTCTTAAACAAGGGTGTGGTTATGTATAAAATCTGGAATGAGATTCACCCAGAATATCTTTGTAAGCTCTTTTCCAAGGCAAGTTCAGGTTATTCTACTTCATGTCGAAAATTTATTACACCTCGCCCCAGGATAGATCTATTTAAAACCAGTGTATCTTTCTCAGGGGCATCTTTGTGGAACAAACTGCCTACATGTATAACACACGCTAGCTCCCACTCCTCTTTCAAGGAATGCCTCCTCAAGTACTTGTCTGCTGATACATAATCTACCACAAGTATCCGTATCAAACATG